>JAIQCU010000682.1:0-41723 GCA_022114935.1 Leptestheria dahalacensis | reverse complement strand
AATATCCTCGAGATGGGGCCAATCGACTTATATTTGAGAGAGGTTTAAGGTATAGTGTTTATTGTAAATTATTAGTATTAGAGAGCGATTATGACTTTTGGCGCCGCCCCTCCAGCGGTTAATTCCCCTTCCCGGTAATTGTGGCCTTAATCCCGCGTAGTGCCAGAAAGGTATCGGTTCAGCCACATCGTAGAAAACACTAATTCGATGATCCCCGGGCAGTTTGTTTTATTTAATTTCTTTGGATACTTTTTCTGGCCTCTTGTGTTCGGGTGTGATAGAATCCGGACGGTGAACTTCGAGGTTAGAGAACAAAATAGAAACCAACAACTTGTATAATAGGACTTTTACGCAGAGCAGACGGGGGTTTAGATCAATACGGTTATTCCCGGTAAGGTACGGTTGCGAAACTTGTTTATACAAGTTCCTCGAATGGATCATTTGGTCAAACCCGCGACACTTCCGTGGAAAATCCGGCTGGCCGGATTACGTATATCAGTGATGATACATAAACTATAGATTACTATAACTGTAACCTGTATATATTGATATATGCGTTATTTAATAGTGTTTATTATTATCGTTATGATTACTGTTATGTCATAACGTGTACAGGTAAGTCTGAATTAGCCATTTTGGAGTACATACATGGACTATATCGATAGATTCATCAATATTGTGCAAGTTTATTTACCTCGAGTATTAAGTTTGAAAGCCGCTTAAACTATCTTTTAAATAATAAGTTAACGCGTTTGTTTTGTTAAATGGAAAACAGGGTCTCGAGTACCCGTCCCACTGCGGATACCGCCTCCAGCCGATGGATTTCCAACCCGGCCGCGTATAAAAAGTCGAGCTTTTTTCTAATCTTCTTCAGAAGCAGAGTGACCAGCGCCCACGCGTCAAAGTCCTTAACCACCATCAACAGAAATCATTTATTTTTAAAAGAAAAACAGCGAAGGAATGTCTTTACGAATCGGTAAGAAGAGCTGCGCCGTTTGCACGGCACCGGCACGCAACCAGAACTACGGAGTCCTGACATGCGAGGCGTGTAAATCCTTCTTCCGGCGGGCTCGGCAAGGCGACTCGTACAAGTCATTCCACTGCGTCAACGGATTCGACTGTGTCGTCGACATCGACTTCCGGAAATCGTGCGGATTCTGCCGGTTCCAGCGATGCCTGTCGACCGGCATGGATATGAGGAAAAGCAAAAGCAGCCGGGCAAAGCCTCAGCAGCAGCTGGTCACAAAGAAGAACGCTGCTGGAATCGACGATCACCTGGAGGAAGCTGCTAGAGAGCTGCTCCAGGAACTGCGCACTTTAACCAGTCCCAGCGTTCCAGTACCGGAGGATAAGAGCAAATTCTTCTCCATGATGGAAATCTTCGACTTGGATATCTTGAGCTCCAAGTATGCGCAGTCCTTCTACAACATCCACATCAGTGAAGAGCTGCTCGTCGATCCTGAAAAATCGCTGGACAAGTCGTTTGAAATCATCTCGGCCATTGGAAGACGCCTGCTCTTCTTTGCCAATTCCATTGAGCAGTTCGCGGAACTCGGTGACCAGGACAGAACCCGACTGTTCCAGGCTTCCTGCTCCGAGCTGTGCATGATCAACGCTGTTTTGACCTTCGACCGGCATGGAGGAACCTGGTGCCAACCGATCCACTTCGGGAGTCAGTTCTACAAAAACGTTCCTGCCATCGATTCCGGCGCCATTCAGCAAGTCCTCGGTCAACAGCTGCACGAAGAGAAGGTGAAACTGACCTGTACGGTACAGGACTTCCATCCGGATGAAATCATCATCATGCTGCTCTACGCGATCCTCCTCTTCACGCCCAGCCGAGCCGGGATCGTGAATGTCAAGGCCGTTCAGAGGAGTCAGATTCGCTTTGCCCAGCTGCTGAAGAAGTATCTCTTATGGCGTTTTGGAGAAGCTCAGGGAAGGCAGGTTTTCAGCGGACTAACATCAACCTTGAAGGAATTTCACAGGATCGGTCGCTCGGTCTTCGAGAGGATCCACGGACCAATTTTAGGACATCCTAGAAACAAGCTGATACAATTAAGTTAAATTGTTCAACTGAAATTTCCTGCATGTCTGTAATCCAACTGGAATCGTTTCTCAAGACGACTGTGAGTTGTTTAGTTGATGATTGTTGTTGGTATTCATCACTGTGCGCCTATCGATTCAGTTCAGTCTATTAGATATGTTCCCGCATTGCAAACTGACGATTTCACTGTGCACTAAGTTGATTTGTTTTGCATCGCTTTGTTACTGTTTTATGTGCTGTATGTCACCTTGAACCAATGACAGGCTAGAAATCAATACAAGTTGAATGATTTTATGAGTTTAGCTTTAATTAATTACAGCATACAGAAGTTAGTTTAATCTAAGACCAGCGCTGTGTTCAGTGACGAACTGGACTGGACATGACGGCTACAAGGTTCCAGGAAGCGCTGGAAATCCTTAACCGTGAAGCTCATGTCCTCCAGTAGAAGAACACCATTTACAAAACGTTGTGTTACAAATTTCTAAGCCGTCTTGCCACAGATCATGACAATAGCTTCCAGAACTATACTGGAAGAACGTGTCCCCGTATGGAACTGCACCGCGACGAATTTGGAACAGTCCAGGAGAAGTCCGGAAGGTTCCAGTTCGATGAAGCTCTTCTTGCCCAATAACCGATGCAAAGGCTGCCTGGAAGATTCAAAGCTACTCCGCTTGGCTACTGGACAAGTACCTTTGGTGGAGTTTTGGAAAAGTCCAAGGATCGACCTGTCCTTCGATAGCCGTTTGGAACATAATGATCGTAGACTGCATACTCTTGTCCAGCAGGACTGTTTGGCCATTTGGGAGATAGGTCAGCGAATCAGGGCCTTGGATCGTTAGCCGGTCCTAGACCTTGTTCTGATTGATCTGTAATGGCTTGTCGTTTTACAAAAGGAAAAACAGATTCAGAACGATGTTAAATTGGCTATACGATGCTCACTTATTACAAGATCTAATTACCTTAACGCTGAACTGTATAACTGGTTTTCGACGAATACGTGCTAGTTTTGGATAGGGAAAAGAAATTTTCAGTTTCCATGCAAATATATCTGACTGGTACTCTAATTGGTAGCCAATATTTTGCTCCATCACTATCTGAAGTCAAACTGATCCTAGTTCGTTGCTTTGTCTCAGCAAATTCAACGCTGTATTAAGTAGTTCGCGGTATTGTGCCTCTGATGCGGCGTAAGCTTAAGTCTTTAGACGGAACTGGTTAAGACATTTCGCAACCTGTAAAACTCGCTCCTTCCAGGTACATCCAAATCCAGTTTTAACTTGATCCTGCTTTAGCGGCTCAACACAGGTCAAATGGAACGTGCGGCATTGACAGGTTTGTTAACTTTCAGACGGTCATCAGTGGGTTATTTTCTAATCATCATACCCCATTCAGTTACAGTTCCAGTACATCTCATTCAGTGTATATTAATAGTATTACTACTGTTACATTAAATATTACTAAATGCATTTTATATAAGGAAAAGTAGAGCCTCGAGAAAGTTCTGCGTTCCAAAGAAGAGGCTTCAAAAGCGTATTACTGCACAACAGATTACGGAGCCTACGTGACCTGCGTGGAAGGCACTTGCAGTATCTAAAAGGCAGCTTTCTTAAGCTTGAAACAAGGGTGTTGCAGTAGCCAAAAGGCAGGCTGGAAGTGTACTTGCACAAACCCCCAGTACTTAAGTTTTCGCAATACTGTTATCCTAACCGTTGTAGCTGTTCGAAATACCCTGAGGGAATACAGTGAGACGGGGGGGGCCTTAATGAAAGGTCGTGTAAGGGAGCAGCGAGCGGACAGTCTGGTTCATTATGTCGAGCACTGAACAGGGTAGTCCGTCGAGACCATGCGTCATTTGCAAGGCTCCAGCACGTAGTGTCAACTACGGTGTTGTCACTTGCAACCCTTGCAAATCGTTCTTCCTTAGAGCCAACCAGGGAGGAGTCCACAAGACTTACCGCTGCGTCAACGGTTTCAACTGTGATATCGACATCGACAGTCGCAAGTCGTGCAGCTACTGTAGGTTTCAGCGATGTCTCACCGCCGGGATGACGTTCCACACACCCAAAGCCGAGAAGAAGAAACTGATTCGGATGGCCAGGATGAAGCGCGGACCTTCAGGCGCCTCGCAGGAAAAGGACGACCTCGAGCAGGCGGCCGAAGATCTCCTCGAGGAACTGACGGTGCTGACATCATCCCCTCTACCTGCGATCGAAGATAAAGGCCGCTACTTCTCCATGATGGAGAAGTTTGAGCTGGACAGTCTATGGTCCAAGTATAGACATTGCTTTTACAACATTCCTGTCGTCGAAGAAGTCCAATTGCCTGCAAGGTCTCGGCAGAGGTCGTTCTCCATTATCTCGTCCGTCATTAAACGTCTGTTTTTTTTCGCCAACTCTGTCCCGCAGTTCATGGAGCTCAGTCTAGAGATGAGGAAGGAGCTGTTTGGAAGTTCGTGTTCGGAGCTCTGTCTGGTTAACGCGTCTTTGGCTTTCGACAAGGAAAACCGTAATTGGCTGACACCCATGAACCAGTACAGCCGTTTCTACCGGGGCGTCCCCAGTCTCGACACGGGGGATATTGTCGAACTGCTCGGTTCCAAAGAAATATACGAGAGGATGGTTTCACTGGCCGTCCGGGTTCAGAACTACCACCCGGACGAAATGGTCGCCATGTTGCTCTTTCTTATTCTGCTCTTCACACCTCACAATACGAATCTGGCTAGCAGTAAAGAGATTGAGACGTACAAACTGAACTATCTTTCCTTGCTGCACAAGTACGTTAGGAGTCGTTTTGGAAACTCCGAAGGAAATCGAGTCTTCCAAGAACTAGTGGCGTGTTTACACGAGTTCCGCGCAGTAGGTCAGCTGGTGCACAGCAAGATTCACGGACCTGTGATGAACCAATCGAAGATTCTAAGCTGAAAAACTGGGTTCAGAGTGACGCTGGCGTCTTTCGTTTTTGTCACATTTGTGCTTTTCACGATGTCTGCGTATACACGGAACAAGAAAATACAAGCAAAGAAGAAAGACCGTCGACGTGGTTATTTACGTGTAAATGGTACAACTTGATAAGGATTCGAATAATGGCAGTATCCAGGATCTATAATCGGTAGGCTATTTGTTATCATGTCAAAATGTTAACGAGCCCATCTCTTTACATCTTGGTACAACTGATTGCAAAGAACTTTGATAATGTGATGACATCATACTGATGTAATTCATGACATTTTATCACGGAGATTTCAATATTATCGTAATTTCCTTCTGCCTAGGTTTATCGACGTCAAATGTGATGTAGATTTGATGATATTCCAAGTTGTACGTGTAAAACTAGACTGAACTACAAGAAAGTTATATTGCATTCATTTATGAACACATATATTAGATATACATTTTGGAATTCAGACTCAACTGCAACTGCATTATGGTTTATGCTTATTAGGATATTTACTATGAATTATTTATTATTCACTAGGGTATATCAGCTTTACATAGTTGAATTTCCAACAACCTTCCACCTTGTAGCGTCGGGACCTGGTTATAGTTCACTATTGTCTATCTCACAAGAATACAGTAAATTAACTATATATTTAAAATTAAATATGTTCGCTATAACGCCCTTGGTTACAACTGAGGTCAAAGAGATCACAAATTTAACGTAATTATCTATTATGCCAGTTAGTACATTAACAAGATTCTAAGTATTTTCTCGGGATCACTACAACCTTCTAGATTTTCTTTTTTTTCTGGTAAATCTGCTGATGTTTTGATCCCAGCTTAGTCTGGGGTTTCACGAGAAACACTACGTTAATCGCAAGATCCACGACAAACTAAAGCACCGCGAAACACTGCCCGCAGCCACAGAAGTTTCCACAGCAACTTATGCAAATAGCCACGCGCACCCCAGTCAGGCTCTAGTGCTGGACGTGCTTTAAATAAATTCAGTTGTGGCAGTATCACCGTCAGGGTAGCATGGCTTCCGACCTAGCTCGCAAGCAAACCTACTCGAAGACCTGCGCCATCTGCAGAGCACCGGCCCGTAGTAACAACTTCGGTGCTGTAACCTGCGATGCGTGCAAGTCTTTCTTCCGGCGCGCCAATCGAGGAGCTTCGTACAAAACGTTTCGCTGCGTCGATGGCAATGCCTGTGTCGTCGATATCGATGGCCGCAAGTCGTGCAGTTTCTGTCGCTACCAAACATGTCTCAAAGTTGGTATGGACATCACCAAAGGGAAAAGCGATCAGGAGAAGGCTCAACTGCTTGCTAAACAGCGAACCAAGAAGGTGAACAAGGTACGTGACCGTCAGGATAACCTGGAGATGGCCGCTCAGGAACTATTCAACGAGCTGCAGTCCCTTACCTACTCCTACAGACCGTCTGTTGCTTTGAAAACCAAGGTGTTCACCATGATGGAACTCTTTGACCTGGACACGCTAAATGTCAAGTATTCGCATTCGTTTTACAAGGAACCTGTTCGAGGACATAGCTTTACCAAATCTTTGAGTCCGGTGGAACAATGGCTGTACATCGTCGCTGGTTTGGAAGAACGCCTCTGTCTGTTCACCAATTCCATCGTTCACTTCATGTCCCTCAAAGCAAGCGACCGAAACAGACTGTACACGAGCGCAGTCTCTGAACTCTGCTTGATCAGTGCCGTGCTGACTTATGACAGTCACAGAAGTTGGTTCTACTCGGCAGAAACGGAAGCTGGTAGACGAATGTGTCGCGACGTACCTCCTTTGAAGAACGATTTGCTGAAGGATCTCTTTGAATCCACTGTCTTGCAGAAAGAGATTGTCAAAGTGACGCGCGATCTGTTACATTATCACCCAGATCAGACCATCATCATTTTGCTGTTCACTTTGCTTCTCTTCACGCCCACACGTCCCGGGTTAATCGAAGTTGAATCCGTACGCCAGAGTCAAAACTACTACGGGCTGCTACTGAGAAAGTACCTCGCCTGGCGCTTTGGAACCGCACAAGGAAACATCGTCTTTTATGAGCTGGCTGCACTTCTCAAACAGTTCCGAAGAATTGGCCCTTCCATGTTTCCAAAGACCCACGGACGAGTCATGCAGAACCATAAATATAAAGCGTTGCTTTATCCATAACGGCTAGATGTGCTTTTCTACTACTTGCTTGAATAGGTTCAATCTTTTTGCGTTCTCGAGGGTATTCGTTTATGTTCATGGGTTGCGGGAATTTAAATGTAACTTTACTTGTGGAATTTCTTTAATTTCGAATCTCATTCAAAATAAACAATCTGAAACCCAAACTCTAAAACGTGCGTAAATAGTTTTTTTTATTCGTAACCTAATAGGTCTGGGGATTCACTGCGTAGGGATGTTTTCCCTGTAGGGGCTAGCGTAACGGATGATTGATTGTAAAGACCAAAGACCGTAAACATTGCAACTGTTTTAGCCGGTCTGTCAGTTGAGTTGTTGAAGTTATGGCGGCATTTCAAGTTATTACTCAGAGCACAGTTCATGTGTTTATCACAAGCTCCTCTACTAGTTTCACTGCGGAGAAGAAGTACCCGAAGAGTATTACCATCGGGGAGCTTAAGGTTACTTCATCTCTTGTTCACTCTTCAGTTTCCTTTCTTGTCTGCTGATTGATAAACTAATTGTCACCGGTCTGCACAGACTAAGTTGGAGCTCATCACTGGAGCTAGTTCCCAAAATGCCATACTCGAAGTATACAACAAGCACAACGAGAAAGTTTGCGTTCTATCCAGCGACGAAGCCATGCTGGGTTCCTATCCTATAGACGACGGCATGCGGATACACGTAAACATCTCTTAAACTTGGTCATTGTCTAATTTACGAACTTCTTGTGCTAGGTTGTCGACACCTTACACAGGAAAGGTGAGTTTGAAGACGTCTCCAAAGTGCAGAAATTCGAGCTGAGTGAAGAAGAGTACAGCAAGCGCTCTGGTAACACATTTCTGTGAACGACAAGAAGAGTTTGCGTTTACCTCGTGTTACATTCCTAGATACGGTTAAAGCCTTCTTAGCCAAGAATAGAATGGGAAAATACAACGAAGAGGAGATGCAGAAGAAACTCGAGGAGGAGAAGAAAAGGGAAGAGGACGAAGAAAAAAGAGGACGGGAGATTCCAGTTGGCTCCCGCTGTGAGGTCGCGGTACCCGGCCAGCCAACACGACGGGGAACTGTTCAGTACAGCGGTAATTGTGTTCGTCATAACGTATAATACTGTTATCAAGATTACTGATACTTTTACTGTTACTACTGAAATTACCAAGTACTTGAGTTCGTTATTATAAGTTTCGTATCGAAATTAAAATGAGATTTCAATGCAACAGGAAAAGTCCACTTTAAGGACGGCTGGTGGATAGGCGTACAGTATGACGAGCCCATGGGCAGAAATGACGGATCGTGAGTATTACGACAACTCATTGTATTAGGCAAACTTAAGAATTTAACTCTTCCAGGGTGGACGGGAAGCGGTATTTCACCTGCCCGTCCAAATACGGCGGCTTCGTGAAACCCAACCACATAACAGTCGGCGATTTTCCCGAAATCTTTGACGAAGAACTCGACGAAATGTGATTTCACCACGGCCGCCATTAAAATCTCCACCGCTGCATCGTTCCGTTCTATTCCAGCCATTCGCTAAAGTAAACGCAAGATTTCGGCTGCACTGCACCTATGTCTGAACAGTTGTGGATCACCTGCAATTAATATTTCACATTAAAATAAATGCTTTAAACATATTTTCAAACCACTTTCATATTAAAGAGTACAGTACAGAGCCAAAAAAGGAAGGTTCTTTGCTGGGGATTTGTTCGCTCATTGCTCCCAAAATTTCAAGGATATGGCAGCACAAAAAATACCAAGTGTAGAACCAGTAGCACTTGGCATGCCGGTTAAGTTTCATTGAAACCGGTTCAGTAGTTTTGCCAAAATAAAAACCTGAACTTAAATAATAACCGTAATAACCACGCCATTTAGAGCCCCACTGTTTTTGCTCTGGACTGTACGGTGACCAACTTACAGGGCAAACTCCACAAGGCACGCGAACAAGCCCTGCTGACTCGATTAGGGAGTTGACGGCACGGTAGATATTGTTGGTTCCAGCTATGGATTTCTCAATTTTGCCATCGTAGACGAGAGTGTCGAGAATCATTTCAATGTCTTCAAGAGAAAGTTGAACCTGAGCAGAAAAGAGTGCGCTGTTTAAGCATTTTGAAAAATATACTCAAAAGCTAAAAATTAAATTATTCCTACAAATGGGTATATTTTTAGTTCATGGCTATTTTTACTATTGGCTAAGATAAGAAAAAAATAGTACTTAAACAGATGTGAATAATAAGATAAGCCCAGGGCACGGTACACGTATTAGTACCAGAGTTGGATTAGCATACTTTACTGATTCCCAGATCTGAGATGAATTTCCAAACGTCCTTTGATGTCGAGAACGACGCATTCCTGACGGTCATTGGCCCACCCTGTCGAACAGTCAAACCTAGTACAGTAATAACAAACACACCGTCTTTGATACTAACCAGTAGTTTCTTGGCAGTTTCAGCTTTCTCCTGCAAGAACCGGTAACACTGTTGATTGAGAACGTCGACAAATTCCGACTCGAAATCCTGGTCCGAGTACCAGGCCCCGCCAGTGACGCTCCGATCGGGCTCCAGGTTGTACAGCATGTAAACTTTCTTTTTTGCTGCCTGTTGGTAACAGTTCTTAAGGTTTGTTCAAGAGAAATGAGACATACGCGTGTACCGAAACTGAGGTGACGGCTTTGATCAACTTTTTCCCCTCGAGTGACTTGAGAATCTTGTTTAGCTGCGTCAGACTCAAGTTTGATTTGATGCGGATGTCGCGCGCCCAGATTCCCTTGTTGCTAGCTTCCTCGATGATTGCGTAGACGACCTTCTCCTCCATGTCGGCGCCTTTGATTTTGCCCGCATTAGAGGCATCTTTCAGCCGGTAGATAAGTTCCTTGTTCTCCCGAAACAGGTCCAGTTTACCCTATTGGTTCAACAGATAATGTGCATTAGTCATACATTAGCAACAGGTGAGTTCAACCTGGCTGAGGAGGTTGTTAATCGCAGCTGCACGCTGCCTCGGTTCAATGTTCGGCATGTCGGCGGTTAGAATCTTGTCATTGACACCTTTGGGGTGTTCCTGGCACAGTACGACGATGCGAAGCTGGATCTCTTCAATACTAAGAGCTGACACAACTGACTCGGAAGAAGCACCTGCGGTGACGTGGGAAACTGACGGGCCGGCCTCGTCATCCAGTTTTTCTTGTTTGATTTTCTTTGGAGGCATCTTGACCGTATCTTGATATTATAATATTAACTTATAATAATCTTATTATAATCTTATCTTTAACTGCACTTTTTCAAGTGAAAATTTTTTCTACTTCAAAGTGGGTGCTTGTAATAACGCGTGTTTTATATTTATGACCTTATTTATTGTTATTTCACCAAACTTCAATGAAAGAGAAAACGTGACGACTGGGGCCAAGTAAGAATGGGCCCAATCGTAAGTGTAAACATGAGGGTTGCTTCTAAACTAGAACCCCTTGAAATGCACGTAGCTTAAAATTAGAATCAAACAAAAAAGGTATTTGGAATTCAATTAAAGAGGATATTACTATTAATAATAGTTGTAAATGCTATGTTGTTATTATTCTATTCCATTTAATATTTTCATCCTTATAAATGCTATAAAAATAACACAAGGAATATCGGTACTAGGGTTGCTGAATTTCCAAATCGTCTTCTCATATTATTAGGCGAAACAAGTGGAAATACTGGCATTGTTTAACAATGATTTGAACGAAGTGGTCTGCTACAGGGCCAGCGGTATTTTCAAGGGCCACCAACTTCAAAACTCTGTGCTTTTCACGTTAAACTGGTGGCTTCGTAAACTGATTTGAAGAATTTTTCCTTCGCACAAATATTACGACGTTTTGTGTGCAGAAAAATAGCACAAGCAGAGAATCATGTCTGACATACGTGTTACACCGCTTGGTAAGTAATGCTCTGTGCATTGTATTTGCAACGTCTCGAAATTTTTGGACTTGCAAAGAACAGCAAAACTTTTATTAAACTATCGTTTCAGCTTTTAATTCTAAAGCTTTATCGTCTTTGTTTTCAAGGTGCGGGACAAGATGTCGGCCGCAGCTGCCTCCTGCTTTCCATGGGAGGCAAGAACATCATGCTTGATTGCGGGATGCACATGGGATACAATGACGAGGTAACATTTTATATCGCTACGATTTTCATGGCCAAATGAGTTTTTGCTCGCATTTTTATCTGTCGTTTTACTTGCAAATTTTCAAAATTTTTCTATACAACTGTGAATTATTTGCCAACAGAGACGATTTCCGGATTTCTCTTACATTGCCGACGGAAACTTGACGGATGCCATCGACTGCGTCATCATCTCGCACTTTCACCTGGATCATTCGGGTGCCCTGCCATTCATGACCGAGATGATTGGTTACAATGGCCCTATCTACATGACTCACCCGACCAAAGCCATCACTCCAATCCTTCTCGTAATTTACTTATCACTTGGGAAAAAAATATTGGGGTAAACATTGAAAAATTTGATAATAGGAAGACATGCGAAAGGTAGCCGTCGAGAGGAAAGGCGAAACAAACTTTTTCACCTCGAACCACATCAAAGACTGCATGAAGAAGGTCATTGCAGTGAATCTACACCAGACTGTTCAGGTTCGACACGAACTGTTCTCAACACGACTATTCGATAGCGCATTTTTAAAAATAAAACTCTGTCGCAGGTCGACTCGGAATTGGAAATCAAAGCATATTACGCGGGACACGTTCTGGGAGCTGCGATGTTTCACATCAAAGTCGGAGACCAGTCAGTCGTGTACACCGTAAGACTGAGCTGATTTTTGCTGTATTAACAAATAAATATAATTACCATTAAGACTTTAATTACGTTCTCTATTGAGGAAATTAAACCTCGTTTCTATGGCAATTGTGAATTCCGAAACAAATTGCTAAATTCAAAAAATTATATTGTGCAGGGCGATTACAATATGACACCGGACCGTCATTTGGGAGCGGCATGGATCGACAAGTGCCGTCCCGACATTCTCATCTCGGAGTCGACCTACGCCACGACCATCCGCGACTCGAAACGCTGCCGAGAACGGGATTTCCTCAAAAAGGTCCACGACTGCGTGGATCGAGGCGGCAAGGTGCTCATCCCGGTCTTCGCCCTGGGTCGAGCTCAGGAACTGTGCATCCTGCTGGAAACCTATTGGGAACGAATGAATCTCAAAGTGCCCATCTACTTTGCCGTGGGTTTGACGGAGAAGGCCAACAACTATTACAAGATGTTCATCACGTGGACCAATCAGAAGATTAGGAAGACTTTTGTCCAGCGGAACATGTTCGATTTCAAGCACATTCGCCCCTTTGACAAGACGTACGCCGATCTACCCGGACCGATGGTGGTTTTCGCCACGCCCGGAATGCTCCACGCAGGTCTCTCGCTGCAGCTCTTTAAAAAATGGGCGCCTAATGAAAATAACATGGTAATCTTAACTTGCCCGTTAACGTGTTAAGTTCGTTAAATTAAAGCTAAGTTAACATGCATCAAGTCAATTATAATTAACTTATTCATGAATTTGATGGATTTGTTGTTAAGTGAAAATCTTAACTTTAACTATCAGTATCATTAGAAACTAATACTAATTTACATTTTTGGTTATTCTGTTTTACACAGCTAATTATGCCGGGCTACTGCGTGTCTGGAACGGTCGGGGCTAAGGTGTTGGCGGGAGCCAAGAAAGTCGAACTGGAGAACAGGCAGACCGTCGAAGTGAAACTCTCAGTACAGGTTTGAATTAAAAATATTTGAATTTATTCGATTTGAATTTAGGAAATTTATTTGATTAATTGAATTAACGAGTACGCATACCTGCTGACGGTAAGCATTAATTAATTCATATTTAAATATGGTTTCAAATTGCTGAACTTAAGCTAATTGAATTTTTGAAAATCTGATTTGGTTGACATTATTAAATAATCATAATTTTTCTTAAAAAAACAAATGTGATTAATTATTGTTGGTTCACAGTACATGTCCTTCAGCGCCCACGCGGATGCCAAAGGAATCATGCAGTTGATCCAATACTGCGAACCGAGGAATGTCCTTCTCGTCCACGGCGAGGCCGTCAAAATGGAGTTTCTTAAGCAGAAGATTCAGCAGGTTCACCCACCGCCCTTCATAGTTTAACCGACGGGACCTTCATTTTAACTGATTACTTCAATAATTAGTGTTCTATTGTCTATTTCAAGTAATTAAATTATAGTTTAGCTAGTAAATCCTCAGTATAATCGATTAATGTTATAACTTAAGTTTTATTGGCTATTCTCATATTCGTAATCAAGTGTGCTCAGCGGTTTCGTCCCTCAAGTCTCTGCATTAGATTTAATTTCAATAACTAATTTTATTTAACTTTTATATATTCATGTTAGTTTTTGATTTGCAATCTTTTTGAATAGGAATTCGGCGTGGATTGCTACATGCCGGCCAATGGGGAGACTGCACTGGTTCCCGCCAAGTCTAAAATCCCCGTCAACGTGTCGCTGTCATTCCTGAAGAAGGAGCTGGCTCAGTACGATCAGCTGCCGCCGGATCCCAAACGGCCGTGTCGAGTCCACGGCGTCCTCGTCATGAAGGATAACGTAAGAAATTAAAAAAAAAATAACGACATTAATTCTAAGAATAACAATTAATTAAATTCTGATTTTTAACAATCTTTGGGCTCTTTGCAGGATTTAAGAGAAAATGAATTGAAACCGTAATATAGAATTTATAAAAATAGACATTTAAAATATAGAATAATTTATGTGTCAAATATATATATATATAATCAGGTGAAATGATTATCTATTGCAAATTAAATAGGGCGTGACACATAAAAGTATATGTTACGGTGCACTGCGGTATCGGTTTCTATTACGAGGTTTATTTATTTTTAAAGATGTATAATTTTCTTTAAAAAAGTAAACCAAGAAGTGGTCACGACTGCGTGTGCAAGTAGTACGAGAAAAACTAATTCAATTTTATAATTTTTTTCCTCTACATTTTCCCGATTTTGAACTTGAATTTTTATATCTTAATTGTCAGCTGTTTTTCGCTTTCCCAGAGGTAATTTCTGTAATGTTTTTTTTTTAAAATTTATTCAGTATTTTTTAATTATTATTTGATATTTTTTTAAATAAATGTATTCATTTTTAACCAAGGGGTAATTTAAGTTATTTCCCTGTGTGATTGTATTGTTGTGGATATTTGGATTTCATTTTTTGGGGTTGTGGCTATTTATTTTTTTACTGATGTTGTTGTTAACCGAAGCTCGTGGTTTTTTTCTTCCCGATCTCGTTGCAGGCCCTAAAACTTGTTGAACCAGATCAGGCCTTTTCGGAATTGGGGTTAAACCGTCACAGCGTGAGATTTACCTCCGTTCTGCAGTTGCGATTACCTGGAACCAGCAGCAAGGCTTTGGATGCGCTGCATAAATTGATTTGCTCGTAAAATTGCCCCGGCTATTCCATCACCTTCCTTATTTTATCTATCTATATATATATCTATATATTTAATTTTATAAAATTAAAATGTGTTAATTCAAATTAAAAGCCATTAATAAGTTAGTAAAACTTATATACGTAAAAGCTGAATCCAGTCCAATTTGTTTTGCCACTTTATTTGAAATTTTTGGATAATTTCTGTTTGTTTCCTTTGATTATTGATTAATGAGTCAATTGTTAATTAAATATTACTAATTAACTATAATCGTTTTTTTGTGTGTTCGACATGGCAGAAACGATAAAAGGCCGATGGTTATGAACGTCAACGATGGAATGCTCACCACGGAGTCGCTGGCCATCAGCGTTGAAGGCAAGGAGAGCGACGAGAGGAAAGCAGTAACCCTGGCCTGGAATTTGCAGGTTTCATTCACATCGAACCTGCTGACTCTCTTTAAATAGCATTTTCATGTTATTTTTTTATTTTTTGTCCATTTCTTCATAATTTGCTATTTATAATACTTAATATTAATTTTTTAAATAAATAAATTAACGAACTTTTTAGCTGCTAACGACGTTTTTATATCCCGCTGTTATTTCTTCTGGTATTTATAATTTTTAAAATAAAAAAAATTAAGTCTGTTTGGCAAATTAGCCGCGAGTGTCATTATATTTCTTCACTAATTTTTTCTCGTTTTTTTTAAATTTCCAGGACGAAGATTTGGCGACGTCTGTTATGTCTGTAATGCAACCGTACGTTTTGTGAGGGAGAGTACTTGCCGTTCACCTGCTTTTTGTAATAAAATCTTTTTTTTTTCTCTAAACTTAAAACTCATTTGTGTATAAGGTTGTAATTAAAATTTTTAAGTTAATTAAGCACGTTTTGTAACAAACGCCATCGTTTATTGCCTCGGATATATCATTTTTTTTCTCGACATGCTAAAAATCATTAAGTCGTGAACATTATAAATTAGATGAAAAATAGAAAGAAAATCACTGGGTTCAAAAAATTTTTACAAACGTCGGGCGTATTATTTAATATTTATATAAGAAGTAATAAATTCAAAGACACTGGATTGCAATTTTTAAATCAATATTATAATAATGAAATGTAAATTTTAAAAAAATAGGCAAATAGCACACCCCTGAGTTTTCCTGTCGTTTCATGCCGGGGACGGTTGTTGTTTATTTTATTAATTTTTAATGAAATTTACACGGGTGAGGAGGATTGAACTTCCAGGATGTCCGATTCCCGGTGGCAGTGAACACAGTGCAGGCACAGGGCGCAGTGACCGATCTTGCGGGCGATGGCCGAGCGCAGTTTCAGCGCGGGACCCAGTTTCATGTTCAGCCGATTCGTCAAGTGATCCTCGCTGAGCAGCGGCAACGTGCTGCCATCGATGGAGTGATCCTGGAACACCTGCAGTTTTTAAATCACTCATTATTGAAATTTATGTTAATACTGATTAATTTTAATAAATTATCATTATTATTATTGTTTTTATAATTGGCGTTTATAGCCTGAGGTTAATTTTTACCGGAGCGTAATCCGCACAGACGTCGATAGACTTGACGAACTCTACGACGTCCTCGACATTCCACCCATTGACGACGGCAGCCGCCGGACTGCAAAAATCTGCCGGACAAGTTGACCGGCATCTGCCGGCACTGTTAGCCGGAGGACTGGGACTTTTCTTGGGACTGCTGAAGCGCTCGGCGAACGGGTTCCGTATTTGGAGGAGATTCCGGACGTTGTGATCCGCTTCCAGCTGACGAGATCCGGTGAAATCCAGCAGAGGTTTTTTAGCTACCGGAGCACTGAGATCCAGCGGATGGGTCAGATCCAGCCTCCGTTTGGTTGCTGAGCAGTCTGCAGCTTTTTGACTGTTCTGCGCTGACCGGACCAGGCTGAGCAGCGCCTGCGTGGAACTCATATCCATCAGCGGGGCCGCGTTGAGAGCGGTCATTAATCCGGTGGGGAAACTGACGGAAGCGTCCGGCTTCTTGGGCGGTGAGCTGCCGGCAAAACGCTCGGGTTCTCGGCGACCAGCCTGCGGCAAGTTGGAAATTCCGGCGGATGATCGCGTCGGAGTCAGAGGCGGAGGAATGTAACCGCTCCTGTAACTGAACGATAACTCAATTAATAACTTAATGAACTAATTAATCTAGCTGGACTTGAAAATGTAAACTGTAGATGCAAATACGTAAATCGTAAAGTTGTAATTAACTTAATTGTAAAATGTAATGTGATAATGTCTCAACGGACTCAGAGGCGGAGGAATGTAATTATTGTAATCGCCTCTATAACTAACATTAGCATGATTCATTAACTTAATTAACGTAATTAATCAAATTGGGCGTGAAATATGTAAAACTGAATGTAGTCAGGAATGATATTAAATATAATGTAACTATGAATACTTACTTGGTGTTGTTGTTATTATACTTGGCGGCCAGGCTTCTCATGAATTCGCTGTAGTTCCTGGACATGTTGAATCCATCGACGAGGATCTTATGGTTCATCAGCTGAGCCGCCGGACTGAATCTATCCATCGCCGGAGGAGTTCCGCCCAGGCTGAGACGCTGCGAGGAACCGGGACTCTGAGGCGAAGCGCTTCCGCAGGATTCGGTTCCGTTGTCAGGATCGGGACTCTTGTGAAGGGACAACGGCTCGGTCTTAACGACTGCGCGTGACGTGGTTGGCTTTTTACGACGCGCCCGACCTACTGGAACTTTGCTGATCTTCTCAGGCGATAAGGCGGGTTCACTCTCCAGGTTATCTGTTTGATTGCAATTTTTTTTAATTAACATAAAATTAAATCGCCAGCCTGCACATCAATCTAGCAAGTCAATGAATTGAATTCTGATTAAGTTAATCATTGAGAGGGTTAAAGAAATAACATGGGATTAACTGAATCATTAATTAGAAATACAATTAGATGAACAACCGATCAAGATCGTTAAGATAAGATTCAACAGTAGGTCAGCAGCGGTATAGGATCGAGAAGTGAATCTCAAACCAGAATTATGACGAGAAAAGACGCAGATGGAGCCTAAAATAAGCGTGAGAAATCTGGTAGCAACGTGGAATGTAACGATGAATTGCGCAAAGTCGAATCGACCGAATCACACAAAGCGCATCCCAGTGAGAAATAAGAAGAGGGAGATGACTGTGCGTAACTCGGTTGGCCGTCATCGCCATCTTCTGCCTGATCGAACTGGCAGACAACCGCCCAGTAGCCAAACGCTACAAGATCCTTGGTCATTTGCACATTGATCAAACCACCAATGATTATGCAACACTGATATTGTACTTAAGACGTTAACTTTGAATTGGTTATTCAATTTATCTTAATTACTTAGTTGACTTGGCCATTAGTTCTTAATTTTTGTTGATTTTGAATGATACGTTGATTTAAGCGTAAATTGAATGAACACTGAATCGAAAGCTTGTGATGAATGGAAGGAAAGAGGGAGACAGGAAATGACTGGCGTTTTGAATTGGCCATTGTCCGCAGCGCCGTTGATTCGTTTTCAATAACCTTTAAACCATTCTTTAATATAATTATAACATAATTAATTCTTAAACCATTTCAATTTTATTGTGTTATTTTTTAAAAATTAAACTTAATTATGGTTTTTAGATTTTATATCAAGTCTTATTACTTTTTTTTTGAAATCAAATGTTTTAATCCGAATGTAGGTTTAACGTGACGAGTGTGTGTCCGCGATATTTTCCCAGGCGTAGTGTATTTGTTCGTTGATCGTGGGACAGTGGATTTCGCGGTCGATGGTCACGCGGCAAAAGTGCAGGCAACCGTGGAAAAGAAAACGGAACAAGGCCGATTTTTTTTTTCTCGGTTTTCTTGTACGATTTTCCTTGTCCTCTATTTGAGAACGTTCATCTGTCTATCTGTCTATCTATCTACCTATCTACCTGTCTATCGGTTTATCTACCTATCTATCTATCTGTCTGTACGTGTATATCTTTCTGTATATGTATCTATTATCTGCCTATCTGTCTATCTGCCTGTCTTTTTCTACCCTTCTATCTATCTGGATATCTACCTCTCTATCTATGTATCCATCTATCCATCTATCTGTTTGTCTGTCTGTGTATATCTATCTTTCCTCCTTTCTTTCTTTCTTTCTTTCGTTGTTCTTTCTTTCTTTTTCTGTCTGTCTAACCTTCTATCTATCTATCTGTCTATCTGTCTATCTATCTATGTATCCATCTATCCATCTATCTGTGTGTCTGTCTGTGTATATCTATCTTTCTTCCTTTCTCTCTTTCGTTCTTCTTTCTTTCTTTTTCTGTCTGTCTACCCGTCTATCTATCTATCTGTCTATCTGTCTATCTATCTATGTATCCATCTATCCATCTATCTGTTTGTCTGTCTGTGTATATCTATCTTTCTTCCTTTCTCTCTTTCGTTCTTCTTTCTTTCTTTTTCTGTCTGTCTACCCGTCTATCTATCTATCTGTCTATCTCAGTCTATCTCTCTGTCTATCTGTCTATCTATCTGCCTGTCTGCCTGTCTGTGTATATCTATCTGTATATGTTTCTATCTATCTATCTTTCTTTCTCTGTCTGTCTACCTGTCTACCTATCTATCTGTCTCTATCTATCTATCTATCTATCTATCTTTCTCTGTCTGTCTATCTATCTATCTATCTATCTATCTACCTTTCTCTGTCTGTCTATCTATCTATCTATCTGTCTGTCTGTCTGTTTGTCTATCTATCTGTCTGTCCAATGTGTTTTCCTTTCTTTGAAAGAACGAGCGTTTCTTACGAAGTCTCATTTAAACTTACAACTGACATAAATAGTTATATAATTATTAATAAATGTATTAGATACTATTGATACATATTTTTGATATACTGTATATGATTAAATGATTAAAAATGTTTAAGAAATTCAAGTTTTCGCATAAGTCATCAATCACGGAGCACTGTAACACTTCGTGAACTAAGATTATACTCGGTTAGAGATTTGCAAATCGCATCAATAGTCAGGATCAAGACACAATACTACCAGATTATCTCTCAGTAGATTGATTTAAGTAATTAGCTATTAAAATATACATTTCTAATTAACGATTTTATTGACTTGAGATGAAATAAACGAGGACAATTGATTCCCGGTGCCATACGATGGTTTACTTTATGAATAAATCGCCAATGAAATTATAGTAGCAAGTTCTGTTACTAATTATATAAATAAATAATTAATGAATAACACATTAAGTTTATTTGAAAATTTTTTTTAAAAATTCATTAACATAACAAAATGTAAACGATTCGTAATTACATTAACCGAAACGTTATAAAAATAAAAACAACTACAGGGATAAGTAATTAACATATTCAAGTAATGTATTAAGCAAATTAACATGAACAGATATAACTTCTCCACTGGCACTCTTCAATTACACCCATTACCTTACTTTCATAGATAATTACATAGATAGATAGATAGATAGACAGATAGATAGATACATACATACATACATACATACATACATAGATAGATAGATAGATACATAGATAGATAGATAGTTAGATAGATAGATAGATAGATAGATAGATAGATAGACCAATAGATACATAGATAGATAGATAGAAAGATAGATAGAAAGATAGATAGATAAGAGAGAGAGAGAGAGAGAGAGATAGATAGATAGGCAAATAGATAGATAGGTAGGTTAATACAGTAATTAACACAGTAAGANTTGATAGATACCATAGATAGATGGACGGATAGATAGATAGATAGATAGATAGATAGATAGATAGATAGATTGATAGACATCATAGATAGATAGATAGATAGATATGAATTAAAGCGGGGAAGGGGGGGCTGTATGGAGGATTGTTTGTTTTTGTTTCGTCGTGTGCTGGTGCTGCCTGTGTCCTTCGTTCACCTTTTTGCATACGTGCGCCTTGATCAATCGGCTAAAAAGGGACGAGTCGACATTGGATTCAAATGGAAGCGTACCGAAATGTCGTGACCTAAAATACAACTCGGCAACCTTGGATGTATACAAATTGCTTTTGGCGGGACGCACAATCCCCTGCACCTTTGGCCGAACCTTTCTCAGAAAGGACACTTTTACGAATCGTTTCATTATTGTGTCATCTTCACAAGGCTTGAATCAATACTACAAGTTACATGTGACAACACGTGCAGTCTAGAGTTATAAAGAAATGGATTCTTGCTGGGGAGAAGTTAATACTTATTACTTTCAAATTTTCACAAGTATAGCAACCCAGAAATTAGCCAATGCCGAACTGTTAATAACCGATGTAGTCGTAAAGTTTCGCTGAAATCGGTTCGCAAGCTTAGCCAAAATAAAATCCTGAAGATTGCAAATTGTACATTGTAACTGTATAGGTTGAATACTGCAGAAATCCTACTACTTAATAACATTTCACAGTGTGATATAAATACATTGAAATGTTGCATCTACTCAAATATGTTACCCGCCAGAGTTCAAAGATACCAATGGAGATCTCCCTAGCAGATTTTCAAATTCAAACGTAACGGCTGCAATGTTTTCCCGCCCTTTTTTTCAAAAGTATCTAACGGCCGCCCAAAAAGACGGATGGGAGGGAAGGAGAGGACAGAGAGTAAGGAAAAGAGAGAAACGCCTTGCAAAAGGCAACGAAGCAAATACTTTCGCCATTCATTAAAACCCACACCAGGGGCAAAGAGCTGGTCGATGATGTTGCAAGAAGTGTGAGGAAACCTCATTTTCATATCCAACTAACTCTTTGCCCCGTGCAAATAAACGGCCCAACCTCCTTGCTCAACAAGTCAAACAATGAACAGAACAAAGGTTAGAATTCCTTCTCTTTTGTTGAAAGTTTAATCCGCGTGGTGAAGTCAACTACTCGAATCGACTCGACTCGATTCGGTTTGGTGTCTGCGAGAAGAATAGAACTGACTTGCAGAATTCAAGTCATCTCTCACTGACGTCTGAATATAGGCGACTTCTAAGTCGATATCGATTGGGCTCGACTTCTGGTTCGAGTTGACACAATCCGCGAGTCGATCCTGTATATATTGGTTTTCAAACCGACTACCGGAATCTTACGAGTTTGAATCGAGTCGTTTACAATCACCATCTGAATGATTCGACTGAAAAGCTGCTTTCAGTAGAGCCTACTCGACTCGGGTTCACAATACTCGAGCCGGGTTGGTTGAGTCGAGTTTAGTCGACCTGTAGATCGTAGACTTCATAACCCGACTTACGGGTCGAGATCGCTTGACATAGCCTCGAGTTGTTCGTTTTTCAACACTTGTGTTTTACATTACGCAACATTTTCCGAAATTGTGATTTGATGCAAGTGGAAAGGACGCATGTTAGACTGCAGCCTTCAGCATGAAAAACTCCCTGTATAGCCAAACATTTGTTGCGGCAGGTTGACTAGAATGACTGTCCATATACACAGAGGGAAGAGAAGCAAGCCTCACGGTTTGTTGTTTGCCCTTTTTCAAGGTTACCCGCGCAGCCAGCTCGACCCTGACAGCTGAACATCACAAAAGTGACCATCGTTCGATCCTATCGACCATATAGAGCAGCTTCAACCTCTGCCTTGAAGCCAAAATGAATGAACTGCGCGTATACGGCAGATTTTTCAGTCGCCTTTTCAACTTGGCAATCGACTTAACATTGCTCACTCGCTGGATAGTTGACTTGTGCAATCTTTACTTATCATAACACCAACTTACCACAAAATCATTACAACACATCCATATCAAAGTAGACCTAACTATATACTAGATGAATCTATAAGCTGATAACTATAATCTAACTCTATACCAGTACATATACAGCAATTGTTCAGAAGGGTATGCCCAGAAGCTATAGGTATAAAGTCGGGTTGTTGTGTCCGGAGTGATTAGTATCTGTTGAACATCAATTGTAGGCCACTTGTCTTTTGCTTAAATAGTCATGAAGAAAAGAGACGGAGACGCATGACAGTATGCTAAGACTATGCAATGACCTCTTCTCTCTGCATGACAAATGAGCCACGCTAGCCAGGTATTTCGTCAACCGACGCGGGGCTTTGCGTTTTCAACCCGCGCGCTCCTCTCTTCTTTCTTAATGCTTGCTACAGAAAACAAAAGAATGCTACCTACGCAACACTGATGCCAACCCCATGCAACTAATGTATAGTTTTTTTTTCCCCCAATTCACAATGGTATGCACGAGGGGTTGGCAACCCCCATATCAAGCCAAGTGGTATCAGTCTGATCTCTTGAGTATATTTTGATTACTTGCTGGCTACTATGATGACTTTAATGAATGGCAGGAAAATGATAGATTTCTTTAACTTTAGAATTTTATTTTAGCAAAACTAATAGCCCGATTCCAGCGAAACTTTACTAGTGTACAAAGTACTATTCGTTCAGTACTTGGTATTTTTTGGGCTGTGTTATCTTTGAAAACTTGGGTGCCATAAGCGACCAACTTTTGCCCATCAAGGACCCCTTTTGTTTGCTCTAGACTGGTACGATGTATATACTTTAGTTTACCGACCCCTTGGGTAGGCATGCACTTGTTTTCAAACATAAAGCCCGGCAACTATTCCAACAAAGACGGCATACAAACTATTTTTTTATATCTTCTCTCCTGGTGGAAAAGTAGTTTTTTTGCCTGCTGATAGCCTTTTCTCTGCCCCCGTGTCCCGCGCCTTTGTGGCCTCTTTTGAACCTGTCCATAGTTTTCTATTATCCTTGAAATGCGGACGAGAACAAATGACATTCGGCTACTGACATAACAGTTTTCAGGATGCAAGCCGCGCTACGCTCCTTCCTGAAATACTGATGAGCCCGCTCTCTCTCTCCGTGTGTCTGCGTATGATAACCCTCCTTCCAAACCACACCCTGATCGTTAGAACGAATATTCAAAGGTTAGCAACTGCAAAGGCATGGAGATTTAGTTATAAATATTGTGGTCTGAGAACGGCTAAATGGTTTGGAAATGCTAAACAAGTAGGATTCTGACAGGTTTCCATCTGTATGCAGGGGAAGCCTCCACAATGAGCCAGGTATATGGAATCGGCAAATCACTGCAGGAAAGCCGTTTGACGCGTAACAGGAAGCTCTTTTGACTGCAAGAGCCCGAAAAGTTCGGTAGGTGACTTCTCCATTTTTCCCGCTCGGACAAAAGCACCACGGGCCCGGGGAAACGCCGTGTTAATTTCCCGCTTCTCACCCAGTCGCACGTGAAGCCTATAATTCACTGACCTAAACAGCTGCATCATGACAAGTAACCAGGTCGGAACAAGTTTTAACCTGTTGTGTGCGGAAAGCTTGTTCTGCTACTATTGAGACATCTCCCTATACAAACTAGACAGGGTGACCAGGTTTCTTATTTCATTTTTTTTCAAAGTCACGATGCAAACATTAGACTATAGCGGCAAAGGATTGAAAAAACGTTGCCTCTGTAGAAGGGGGCCAGACTTTTTAGCCTAGGGTGCTAAATAAAGTCTTGGCAACTGCAGACCCCGGCACGCAAAATAGGTAAGAGTGTTGGAGCGGTCGAGCCGTTTTGGCAACGCTGGTCACGCATTCGGCCCACCCACGGGCCCCAGAAGGAGAGAGAAGCCCCCGCGGTTGATGTATTTGCCTGCATGCGAAGTCCATGTTTCGCAGTCATTCTTTTCCCTTTTTGTCTTTCTACTGTGCACATCCTTCAAAGAAGAAATTTTTCTCTCCTTTTCAAACACAACTCCCGGCTAGCATATCACAAACAAAAAATCATCAACGTAGTAGCAGTTTCCAATCTTTCCTTCTGTCCCTGTTAGGATTCCTGTTGACCAAAGCCTCGGGATCCCGTTTAACTGAGAAAGAGGTTTTCACGTTGTATACGCACGTTGAAAGTGTAGCATTGAAGAAATCAGACAACCCTGACGAGACAGTTTCAAGTTCACGAAGAACTGGCTGGTATACGGGCGCGCGCCACGATAAACCAGCCCCACGTGCAACCAGTTTATCCAAGGGAGCGCGATTATGCAATTAGTAAAACGAGACGAGGTGCGAAGAAGAAGAAGCGGGCGGCTACTTGGCCGAGGTGCCAAAGCTTGACTTACCTGCTAAGCAGATGCCCAGGACTGGTTGAACGAGCTCCGTCCACTTCAGACTCGGTGGCTCCATCGCCAGGCGAAGGTGCCAGGGTGCCATTTAGGCTGCAACCCGTAAAACCTGTCGCAGGACTCGCGGGAACCTGGGTTTCTGTCTCGTCTAACCGGCCGTTCGACTCCATATCGCGCTGGAGCAAAGCACGTGTGTGAAGGATTGTTTTTGTCTGTGTACGGTACAGCACACGCGCCAACCCGAGGTGAAAACAAGTGCAGCGTTGCCACGGTCCAAAAGTGTCAATGGGACGACGACTCGGTGATTTGAACGCACGAGCCACACAGATCTGCGTGCCGGGTCACTCCTGCCTTTAACGAGATCCAAAACGTTTCTGTGGCGAGCGTAAATTGTTAACGTGACTTGCAGTAAAAGCTCAACGGGCCGACTGAGTAGGGCCTCGATATTCTTGTAGGCAACTGGCAACCTTGGCTCAACCTCGGGCGCCCCAGTGATCCCGCTCTTTCTGACGCCTCTCTGTACCATCGCTTCTTTCCCTGCTCGATCAAAACATAACCTTGTGCCTCGACCTCACCGTCCTTACCACTCCTCATTTAAAAATACAGATTTCTACTTAATTAAAACTGAATAACCTTTAACTAGCTATCTTTAGGGAAGCAGACTAAAAACTAGATAGTTTATTATTTAATATTGGATCGTGCTTGGATAGAAGATGGTCGAGTGGAAACACTGGCAGTGCTCATCGCGGGAGAATGTATTCCTGCCGGCGGCTAGGAGGTTCCAAATCGGGTGCCCAGCTCAGGTTCGCCGGCCTAGTGCTTCCACTTTTGATTTCCATCTTCTGTCAGATTGAACTCGCCAGGCCCAATGTGTTCGAGAATCTGCAAAACTGAATAAGAGTGGACGCACTATGGCCGTAAGCTGAGAGCACGTTGCAACTGCAAAGATTGCGAGGCGCCTTCTCTCTTTTGCAGCTCGGCATGACTGCAGGCTAACATCCAGCCACCTAATATACGTAACGGCAATTTAACTTTGGCCTTTTATTTGCTTGACTCTTTGCCCTTTTCCTCTGTGGCCCTTTCTCTCTCTCTTTCTTTCTCGCTGTCTGTGGCGCCAAAATCACTGACAACGTCCACCCCTAAGGGCAAAGTATCTAAACGGCTTTTTTGTGAAAATCTAAACACACATATACAAACACACACGTGGCGCAAAACTTTCCGAGGGAAAAACCCCAAACACTAAAACGCCATAATAGCCTCATTTCGAAAGCCAGGTTACAAACAAACTTGCCGCTGGCTTCCTGACTTGTTCACCGTGTCGTATACTTGCCATTTTAACGTGTTGAAAATTTCAGAAACAATTTTTTTATATAAAAAATCCTCGAGGCTATCTGCAAATAAGTTAGAATCTCAAGAAGTGTTACTGCAACTGACAATGCGCGGGGGATTATGATTGTAAACATGTATGTAGGGGCCATGTCGAATGCAGTAAAAGGAGAAACAAAAACACTCAAACCGTTAAACAGAGCAGTTTGGTGCCCTCCGTTTTCAAACTCGTTAAAGACGGTAAACGCTCAGCCGCGCTCGCGTCAGGACTCGCAGGAGTCGCGTGTCACTTGTTTTCGCCAAACCGTTGTGAATCTGGGTGCGCGAAATTTTGAACTTTGGTTTGGGACTTTGGTGCTGCCCTCGGTTCGTCTGCTGCGATGTTGGGGATAGGAAACGGTTAGGTTGTTCCTATGTTGGCTTATGGCAGAATTCAAGCAGACGACGTCGTGCAAGCCGAGGATAGGGCAAGTTTAAATTGTTGTGTTTCTTTCCCTTCCGTTCTATGGGTTTTTGCTTTGTTCTTCATGTCTCGGTGTGTTATTGTTTTTCACTATACCTGACTGATGGTCACTTGTGATAAGCACGCTTCGTACTTTTGATGCCCCATGGGTAAACATGGCGAAAGTTTTCATCTCAAAGCGTCCAGATGCTCTTTTCTCCGGGCCCGCCTCTCTCCATAGGTTTTTTCTCCTGTATGTCTTTTTGGAAATGTGATTGCGTGCGCGCTCGCGCCAAGTCAAACTACCGCAGCGCCACCTAGTGGAGACGTTGGAAAACTTAAGACGACGCTACATACGTCCAACCTTGTTTGCCTTAAATGTGCGGGAAGTTGAAGACTTTTAATTCAAATGAGATATTTGTTATGCGTTTCAAGGGCCGACTTAGCGTTTAAGTATTTCAGTGATTTATAAGATTTACCCGTGTAATGATTTGACATAAGCCTGAATCCTAGGAATTTCACACAAAGCATGTTTATATCGTTAAATACTTTGATAGGTGCACTGGCAAAACGATAGGTGAACAAATGGGTGGTTAGGTACGTAGGTACGTAGGTAGGTAGGTAGCTAGGGGTAGGTAGGTAGGTAGGTAGGTAGGTACGTACGTATAGGTAAGTAGGTTAATTAGATAGACAGAAAGATAGTTAGAGGGAGAGAGAGAGATGGATAGATGGAGATACAGATAGATGGATAGATAGATAGACGGATTCATAGATATATAGATAGATAGATGGATGGATGGATGGATGGATTGATAGGTGGATAGAGGATAAATGGATAGATAGATAGACAGATAAAGATAAATATAGATAGATGGAGAGATCGATGGATAGTTAAATAGATATAGATAGATGAATAGATGGATAGAAAGATAGATAAATAGATAGATAGATAGATAGATAGATAGATAGATAGATAGATAGATAGATAGATAGATAGATAGATAGATAGATAGATAGATAGATAGATAGATAGATAGATAGATAGATAGATAAATAAATAGGTAGGAGTAGTCTGGTAGGTAGCTAGAATGACAGACATATAGACTAATAGGCAGAGACACAAAAAGACAGAAAGATCGGTAATCAATAGGGTAGATAGATATCTAGATGGACAAGACGGAAATACAGATAGACGCATACATAGATGCAGATAGATAGACAAGCATATTATATCAAACAACGGAGATAAAATAGTTTCTCCATCTTACACCATATGCATATCGCGCAATGTACAATCAATGTCGCTCTTTGATGTTTTGTTCTGCTTCCTTTGACGAACACTGAAGATATGAAGAAAATAAATCTCGTTGAACGTTGCACGAATTGTTCCGAAGGGTTCGCAGTTCGGACGCTTCAACCAGAATCTCATGAATCCTGAGACAATCTTCAAATATTTTACAAAAATCGAGCACATTTCCGTGGACTTGCAAACCCCTCTCGAATTGTTCATACACGGACCTTGACATTCTTCGCACACAGTCGGTTTTCTTTTAGGTACAAGAAAAAAATCATCGAAGAATGTGCTAAAGCTCCTTTTTCGAAAAACACATAAGGAACGCGCTCGGGAATCACGGAAGAGATTCTTTCCCTTTTTACTGTACATGTACAGTCTACAGAAGAATTAAAAAAGGGCTGTTTAACTGGTGAAAAGTTGATCGCTTATAGCGCCCACGTTTTCAACGATGTAAGAGCCAGAAAAATACTGAATGTACGTCTGATAGTACTTTATACATTAGTAAAGTTTCGCTTCAATCGGGCTGCTAGTTTTGCCAAAATAAAATTCTAAATTTCGTACAGTAATTAATAAGGATATCCAATTTTGCCTTCTATATGTTATTTGCAAATGAATATTCTTTAGATTAATTTAACTAATTAGTATGAGCATTAATAAGTTTTAATTAGCCAGGGTTAGTGCGATGTTAACCTTATTCTTGGTTAATATAGAAATGTCAAACAGAAACAGTGTAGCACGGTAAATTCAGAAGTGTTTCGGGTAAGACAATTAGCTGAATTATAATTTTAAATTAAGTTTGAAAGCTTCCATTGCGTAGTACTGGCCTTTGTCTATAAGATATAAATGTATAACGTATTAAGTATCTATATCTACCTATCTATCCATACTGTCTATCTATCTATTTATCTATTAACCTTTCCATCTATCTATCAACTTATCTGTCTATATAACTATCCATATAGCTATCTACCTATCCATCTGTATATCTATCTACCTATCAGCCTATCTTTTTACCTAACCATCAGTCAACCCATCTATCTATCTATCTAACTATCTATCTATCTATCTTTCTATCGATTTATTATGTATCTACCTATCTGTCTATCAACCTATCTATTTATTTGTCTATCCCTCTGTCTATCTATCTATCTATTAGCCTATATCAGCTTATCTATCTACCTAACTACCTGTCAACCTATCTATCTACCTTCTTCCTATCCACCAGTTATCTATTTATTTATCCACCCATTCTTCTGTCTGTCTGTCTACCCATCTATCTATCTTCTTATCTGCCAGTTTATCTATCTATTTACCTACCCTTCTGTCTGTCTGTCTGTCTGTCCGTTGTGTCTATCCATCTATCTATCTATCTATCTACCCATCTACAAAATTACTTTATAACTATCAAGAATATAATTTACTGTGATTCTTCAGTACGCGTCAACGTTAAACGACATACGTGTCATTCCTATACAACTAAATGTCGACTTTATATCAACAATAACGTTACTCAAATAAGCGTCTAAAATCACTTCTGAAATCCTACATAACAATCATCTACATTGGACCATTTATGGAATTATTACTTAATAGACGTCACTTTCAATTCAATTACTTTAATAGCTTTAGATTAATTCACTTTGGAAAATTAGATTCTCGACATGACTCGTGTTAACAGTAAAAATAACCCAAACGTACAGCAACATTTTAGATTGGAACAGAGACTTTTGAGTTGATTTCTGAACTCGGGATATTATCACGTCATTGTCATCTATCTGTATAAAAACAGTAGTAAAAGAACGAGACTAAAAAGTCAAAGGAATTTCGTTCACTTCTAAAATTCCTCGCCTTTTACGAAATTAAACCATATCCAACTGCGTTCTCGTCTGATGACGAATTATTTACTATACGTCGTGTTATTTTCCGCAAGTAAACTTTGATGAAATGTGATGATAAAACAAACGAGTTTATTATTTCAACCACACGTCGTCCAGAAGTATACGTTCGCCCAGTTGAGTTAATACACTCAAAAGATTGGCTGCATATTTGGACAACGACGTCAGACATCGGGGGAAAAAAACGGCATCACCTGATTGTGATTGCTGGAGGTATTCCTATGTTGGACCTATGGAATCGGTTTCATCGAAAAGCCGACAATCTACCGAAGTCGTGCTCAACAGGAGGGCTCCTGTACGATAAGGCTTAAGACGTTTTATTTTTTTTCTCAAGCCAAATAGGAAAGTGTATAATAGCATCGAGTCGACACGACATTAGGTCGGGTTGGAATTAACATTTAGAACAAATGTTGATCGTTTGAACTATTTTCGTTATAGGTTGGGGTGAAGTGTAATTGATTCAAGAATCGACACGACATTTAGTCGAGTTGGAATAGACATTTATAGAACCAATGTTGGGTCATCTGAACCTAAACGAATTGTATTGAATAGAATGGATTCGCAAATCGACACGACATTTGGTTGGCTGGAACGCTGAACATCAGAATTGAACTTAATTTTTAAAAAGACAACTTTTGACTACGAAAGAAGCCGAGTCGACTTCATGAGCGACTTCAACATGGCATATCCATTTATAGCTGTTACGACTTTGAGTTGGGTCAGGAAACATACCTATAACGAATCCCGCATCATTTGTAATGAAATTTTGTCGCTGGTAGAACTGAGGCAATCCGGAAATCGACACGACATTACGTTGGGTTGAGAAAGGTTACTTGTAGAATCAAGTTGAATTTTTATCAATGACTTTCCCTCTACGGGTTTGGGAGTCGACTCTGAAAGAACGTACATAGGTCGTCACGACTCTATAAGTTAGTTGGCGTCACATATCTTAACCCAATGTTGAAGCATCTGAACAAATATCGACACAACATCGGCAAAGGACGCAACATAGGTGGAACTTGAAGTTGAATTTCTTCGGAACGCCTTCTCCCGTTAAAGACAAACAGTTAAGTCAATTTCAATCAACTTACATAACACAACAAAGCTATTGATAAGTCGGCACGATTTGAAGTTAAAATGGGATGATATATATATTCAGAATTTATGTCGGATCTTCTAAACAAAGGGGGAAATCAAACTAATTTGAAAATCGCCACGACAATAAGTTGGGCTGGTATAGATCTTAGATAGCTTTGTAACATCGAAGTCGCATTTATCGCGAAGGATTTCCGCACGAGATAAAAGTGAAGTCGACTTGATAATCAGGTCCATAGGTCGAATTGGTTCTCGATCTTGGACGTGTTTCAATCGATGTCAAATCGTACAGAAAGTCGAGTCTAGTCAATAGCAAACTCAACACCATGTCGGGTTAAGAAAGATTACAATGAAACTGAAGTTAAGTACCTTTAAAATTACTTCAGTTTTTACAGATAGAACTGAAGTTGACCGCATCACGTCAACTTTGGCGTAGCCAAGTTGAGTTGGATTGGATTATAAAAAATAATTCAATCGTATCACAACCCTTGCAGGTAAAAAAAATATATCTAGCTGTTTACCAGTCTGTCTATGTATCTGTCTATCTGTCTATCAGTCTAGCAATTTAGCTATCTATTTACATGTCTATTAATCTGTCTATTTATGTATCTATGCGTATCTAACTATCTATCTGTCTATCTGTATGTATCCACCTATCAATTTATCTATCATACTATTTGTCTGTCTATATCTACCTATCCATCTATCTGTTTGTCTGTCTGTCTATCTATTTGTCTATTTAAGTATCTATTGATTTAGCTATCAATCAGTCTAAATATCTATACCTACTATACCTACCTATCTATTTCTGAACGTCTATCTTCCATCGATCGATCTATTCTTCTGTTTAGTATCAATCTGTCTCGATCTATCCATCTATCCATCCATCTGTCTCTCTATCCATATCTATTGACATAGCCATCTATCTATCTATCTATCTATCTATCTGTCTGTGTGTCTGTCTGTCTGTCTATTTGTCTATCTATCTTTATATATAGCAAGAGAAATTTTACGACGGGATATCCCTATTTTCTCACACGACAAGCACACCAACACCTGATCTCCAAACCGTCAAGATGGCGGACGCTTCACCATATGCTCAAAACCTTCAAACAAACTAAAGTTGATTCAAACCAACACAATACACACTCTGCCACACATGCAAACTCTGACCTCAGTAAAAAACCGAAAATTAATTACTCGAGTTTCACATTCCGACAAATGTGTCAACCGTTATTGATACATATACTCAACTTTTCACTTTGTTTAAAGTTGGTTTATTCCGCTCCTCTCTAATTTTTTATTGTTGCTCCGATTGAAACATGAAAAGAAAAAACAATCCATCGTCTAATTAAAAGCCGACCATCATTTGCATAAAACTTATCCCGAATTGACATTTGATTTTCAGTTGGTCTTCTTTAAAAAAAAATTAAAAAATCCAGCCGAGCAGAAAACTGCAGCTGGAAACACGAAAGGAGACTTTTAATGAATCCAGAATTGTTTGTATTGTCTCTCAATTAGACAGGGCGGCTTTTATATATTCGCATGTCGATCCGAACAACTGATAAAACGTCACACAGAATATCGAAGATATCTCTCATATTCCCATTTCTCTCTGTCTGTCTCTCTCAATTTGACTCGAGGGGGTTCGCAAGTCAACTGTGATTCTTGAGATTCTGGCTGAAGTATTTGAAGGATTTTCAGAGTTGCGAACCCCCCTGGATTGTTTTGAATTGGAAAATGTTTCCTTCAATGTCACTCGGGACGGTCTGATAATTGGTTTTTATTTGGAAAAAAGGAGAGCTGCGAAAGCGGAGCATTTCTTCCCAAAATGGCTGCAGTTGCACCAGTTATTTTTTTTTCGAGAAAAAAACCTCCTCGACTTCATCAATCTGTCCAAAACGGGTAAAAGTCGCCAAGATAACGACGAGGAAAATTTAATGAGCTCTGCAATATGCATTTAGTGAGATTTGCCGCTCGTTTATACTTTTTTATTGATTTAATTTCTGGTATTTTTTTAAAACAGAATTTTGGTTTTTTTTATTATAAAGCAGAAAAATGGAAATCGCGTACACATCACCAACTGTTGAAATATCCAAGATGGAGAATCGTGATGCATATTAATCAGTGCGATAGTTTTGTGTTTTGCTGTATCTATACGAGTTTAAATGACAACCCTTTTCTCTTCTACTTCTTTCCTGATTTTTTTTTCTGATTTTTTAAAAAATTGGTTTCTTTGATTCCTGGAAGTTAAATTTCATCTTAATGATGTGTTTAATTTTGTTAGTAATTGATTAATTGTGTTTTTTTAAAGATTTTTTAAAAATACGTTTTTTAATTTCAGTAAGAGTATAGAGGCAGCAGAGATTTTGGTGGATAGTAAGATAGATAGTTAGAAAGGTAGATAGGTAGACAGATAGATAGATAGGCAGGTAGGCAGAAAGATAGACAGGGAGACAAACAGATAGTTATATAGACAGATAGATAGATACATAGATAGTTAGATAGACAGACAGATAGATAGATAGATAGATAGATAGATAGATAGGCAGATAGATAGACAGATAGGTAGATAGGTAAATAGATAAATAGGCAAAAAGATAGGTAGATAGACAGACAGATAGACAGGGAGACAGGCATATAGATAGATAGATAGATAGATAGATAGATAGATAGTTAGTTAGATAGACAGTTAGGTAGGTAGGTAGATAGATAGATTGGTAGTTTAATAGACAGGTAGATAAATAGATAAGTAGACAGATAGATACACAGATAGATAGACTGATAGTTTAATAGACAAGTAGACAGATAGATAGGTTGGTAAACAGACAGATATATAGCTTCGATAGATCGACTGATAAGTTTATTATAGACAAAGATAGACAGACAGATAAATTTGCAGACAGACAGACAGACCAAACAGACAGGCAGACAGATAGTCAGTTAGACACATACACACAAAGAGACAATCACATACATGACAGTTTATAGACAGACAGATAGATCGATAAATTAATCACACACACACACACAAAGACTGACGACTTTCTCTTCAACGGAACACATTCAAACTCGAAAACCAAAAACGGAATCTTTTCGGTACAAAACTTATCTGGAAAAGGTCTCTCTACTAACACACGAACATAAAAAGCAAAGGAAACAAGTTTCCTCCTTGTGTGTCCCTTTAATTTACTTCTTGCTATCCCACCCCCCAAAAAAAACGATGAATTACTGGTCTTGAATACCAAATCAAAGTGCTTCCAATTGTCTTTTTCCTGGAAAATCTCTTAATGAAGTAGATCGGGACCAAAAGAAACTCATTTAAAAAAATAAATGAATAAATATTAAAACGCGTGTCGTTCCTACCTTGATATGTGTGTGTGTGTGTGTGTGGCACACCAAAAATTCCGATAACATTCTTTAATGTTACGATTCTTTGTATTCTAATTACTGATATCTATCATGGTATTATATTATTAGATGGATAATATTATAAATATTGCCGTTCATCTTTTTTTTGCGGTTAAAATTCAACTGTTTCTCCGATAGCACTGAACGATATCTCCAAAAATGCGGGAAAATTTTGTCTATCGACTGTGATTTTTGCAAATTTTCTCGGGCTTATTTAGTATTTTTATGCGGTGGTTTTTTCGTCTCGGGTCCCCCGCACGGTGTCCAGTTCTGGAGTTCTGCGTCAAAAAAAAATATTGCGAAATTTTGGCGATTTTTCGCACAAGAATATGTGAGATTTGAGGATTTATTTCGGATTCTTTCTGAAGTGGTTTGAAATTTGTCCGACGATTCTGCGATGTGTTATGGAAGTTTTCCTCTTTGAGGACCAATTTTGGACGTCAAAAAACGGTCCTTTCAACCCGTCAACACACGGTACTAGATCATACGGTATATTTAAATAGATAGATAGATTGTAAATAGATTGATTAGTAGTATTTAACGAGACTGGATGATAGAAATATTGTTTATTATTTTTCCTTTGGACCGCCAGCAGCGTCCTTTAATTCAATCAAGGATTTTATGTTTTAATTAGTGAGCTAATTTTTAATTGGTTTAGCTACTTTTAAGTAATTCTCCTTATTGTAGAAGGTGTTATACTGTCTTGGCCTAATTAAACTCAAGTTAAAGTTGTTATGGAAACTACTACTTTAAGGACAAAATTAAAAACAGCAGCCTGTATCAGTTTTTCTTTCTGTATATCTATCTATCTATCTATCTATCTGTCTGTCTATCTATCTATCTATCTATCTGGCTATCTTTTTTGTGTCTATGACGTGTCCTGTCTATCTGTCGACCTGTATCTATATCTGTTCTGTCCATCTATATGTCTATTTGCCTATCTATCTATCTGTCTGTTTGCCTATCTATCTATCTATCTACTTATCTAACCATCCGTCTGTTTATGCGTCTCTATCTCTGCGTCTTGTCTATCTATCTATCTATCTGTCTATCTTCTCTGTCTATGTATCTGTCTATCTGTCGATCCGTGTCTATCTGTCTATCTACTTATCTAACCATCCGTCTATTTATCCATCCATCTCTGCATCTTGTCTATTTATCTATCTATCTATCTACCTATCTATCTGTGTATCCATGTGTCTTTCTATTTACCTACCTATCTAACAAACCGTCTATCTGTCCAACTCTCTCTCTCTTTCTGACTGTCTATCTATCTATCTTTCTGTCTATCTGTCTAGCTGTCTATCTACCTTTTCTGTCTATCTAACTGTCTATCTACCTGTCTTTCTATATACCGTCGTATGTAACCAATCGTCTATCTATCCAACTCTATCTCTCTATCTGACTGTCTATCTATCTAGCTAGCTAGCTATCTGCTTGTACCCTCGGTCTAAGTATATACATGTATCTATCTCTCTACCTGTCTGTCTGAATGATTATCTATCTAGCTATCTATCTATTCATCTAGATTAACGGTAACCTTCTATTTCAATGTAATTCTCGCTATCACATAAGATAATACTAATAACATATAATAATAATAATACATATAAGACTAATCTTAATCTAGTTATAAACTTAAAAATGAAATATTTAAAATATAATGTTTATCAAGGACGACATCAAAACATCTGGATTAACTTTGGAAAAGAACCGCTAATGAGATCGTCGTTTTTCCTTTGCTTTCTCCTGATTGGTCCCAGCGAGGCGCCAATTAAATCCACCGCAGCCAATGGGCGTCCGCGTGAAAGGCACAATGCCTTAAGGCTAATCAGGATTGGCTTTTACGATACGCGATGATTACATCTTGATTCAATTCCAATTAGGGCGTTTACTTCATTAGAGTTCTACGGCAATCAATTCTTTAACATTTAGTGATTAGATTAGAATATTAACTTTTATAGATAATATAATGGTAAATTCGGGTTAATTCAATTAGGCTTTGATTCATTACTTCACTTAAGTTTTATTATGACAATCGATTCTAGAATTTTAGTGATTGGCTTGGATTATTAAATATTAAATTATGATGGTAAACTTATGGTTAATTTAATTTTAATTTAATTCAGTTATCAAACAGCGTACTCGGTATTTTTAATTACGGATTAATTTATCTTAAGTGGTATAATACAATAATTTGAATTAAGTATAACAGCCGACGCGTGTGTAATCTGAAAACATATTATCATTCATTTTTATATTACAAGTAAACACAACCTGAAATAGGTTTATGAAAATAATCTATCTTCTTATATATCTGTCTAACTGTTTTGTCTTACTATCTATCTATCTATCTATCACTCTGCCTACCTATCTATCTATCCATCCATCTGTCGATCTATCTATTCTATGTACTCGTCTATCTGTCTATCCATCTGTCATTCTTATCCAACTATCCACGTATCTATCTATCAAACTATCTATACCTATGTATCTGAGTTTATCTATCTATGTACTTATTCTGTCTACCTGTCTAGCTACTTCATCTATCTGTCTAAGTATCTATCTATCTGTCTGTCTATCTATCTATGTATATATCTATCTATCTATCTATCTATCTATGTATCTATCTATCTATTTATCTGTCTACCTATCTATCTGTCTATCTATCTATCTATCTATCTATCTAACCATCTCTGTACCTATCAAGCTATTTCATCTATCTATCTATCTGCCCATATATTTATCTATCTCTATATCTATCCACCGGTCGGTCTGTCTTTCTGTGTATCCAACTATCCATGTATCTATATCTATCCATCTGTCCATCTATCTATCTACCTGTCTATCTACTTATCTATTCACCTCAAGTAACGGTAACGTTATATTAATCTGTTTAAATATACCAGCACACAATTGATTAAGTTAAAGTCTATATATTGTTTCCACTTCGGCTGTACGAAAGAAAGAAATGCCAGCTATTTCACGTTGCTAGGAAGACTTCTATGACTATTCTTTCTCTTTCGACCTTTCTAGAGATTCCAAGAGATTCTTGGGATTCTTACATCGGCGGGACGCACAAGAATTCCAGTCGAGAATATTCATATCGACTCTCCATATACACAACAGACAGCAGCGCAAGCCCTCTATCCTCACAAATTAAACTGCAATTACATCAAACTTCAATTAAATTTAAAGTTTATTCATTTAAGCTTTAAAGTTAACTTCAATCATGGGTTCAAAACTCAGGCAGTATAATAAATATTGACTTTGCCACCATTTGAATTAATTGCATCAAAACTATATTAAGTTAAGGCCTATTAAGTTAACTGACACGTAATCAAAATCGCTTATTGGTAATCTATGACGTCATTAGTGACGTCATCGACACATGAAACTAACGCATCGAATCTTGATATACACCAATCATTTCTGACCAATTGAAATCGGATACGTTCAGTGATAATATTATTGGGCATCGATGACGTCATACCTGGCGTCACCTCCCTATATTAAACCAAGGCATTGAATTCGATACCAACGGATTTGACAATTTCTGACCAATATACTTTCTTCTCATTGGTATATAAAAAGTGTAAAAGTTAACGATAAGTTGATTGGTATCCGATGACGTCATTGCTGGGGTCCTTTCCCCAGCGCCAAAGGTTTATAAGCCAACGTCACTGATGATATATGACCATCATAAAGCTTCTCCTCGTTTTAGTCCGCCTTTTTTTCAAGGGAAAAAGTCTTTGTTGTTGAAATATTTCCCTTTGGTCCAATCGGGGACAAAGCAGAGGACCCTACTCTAAAACAGAAGCTCGCCAAGAATGTCTCCCTTTATCGGTAGGCTCTTCACAAAGCGACCTTTTATACCAAAAAAAAATTGAATATCTCGACTGTTATTTTTAAAAAACAAACATGGAGATCATTTTCATTCTTTCTGATATAATGATATTACTATAAGAGACTTTAAACAGTAATATTTTTTAATATGAAAAAGCCAAAACTGGCTAAAGACGAGATGACTGTATCGACTTTATTTTTCCCTGGTACAATTTAATTGCATTGCTTAATTTTAACATCTCTGATTAAACCAGGGAAACGCAACTTTGCAATATATACGACGACCTACAATCTAGAGCAATATTTTTTTTTTAAATGGTACTTTGGAGGGGAAAACTTAACTGCTTATAGCATCTACATTTTCAACAGTACACCAATCCGAAAAATACCGAACACCGACCCAATAGTAGTAAACGCACCCTCCAAGTTTCGTTCAAATCGGCCCATTAGTTTGGCCAAAATAAAATCCTAAAGATGACAAGTTACCATAGTTTGACCGCCATACCTCGGGGGCTTTGAAACTGTACGGCAGCGCCATCTTACGACCGGGGATGGAACTTCCGGGACGAGTCGTTGGCATGATCGACCAGCAGCTGGCAGGGGGTGAACGAGCTGCCATAGACAGCCTCGTACTGGCGCATCTTGGCCACAATCCTCTGGGCTCCGTACACGTCGACGAAGCGGAAGGGTCCTCCGGTGAAGGGCGGGAAGCCCAGGCCGAAGACGGCGCCCACGTCTCCCTCGACCGGGTTGAAGAGGACGCCCTCCTGCAGGCAGAGAACGGCTTCGTTGACCATGCGGAAGGTGTGCCGCAGCTGGATGTCCTCGTCCGTGTTGAAGCCGTGCTGCGGCAGGGCGAGCTTCTTGACGATCTGCATCATCTCCTCGCAAACCGGACGGTCGCTACCCTTGACTCCTTCCTTGTAGACGTAGAATCCCTTGCCCGTCTTGCGACCTATAGCACATGATTGAATGCCGAATATTCATCACATCACATATCAATTCAAGTCAATTATTCAGTAATACACCAGTATAACCATACTATTATCAGAATTACAATAAACTGTGACGATATTATGCCTTGGTTATAACATTACAGGGATATATTATATCAGGAATCTAGTTTCTCCTGTACGGGATGTCATTCAACGGCGGTTACATGAATTGACGATAGAGATTCTAGGGTTACAAGCTGGAACTCACCCCAGAGTTTCAAATCGCTGACCTCCTGATAGTAGTCTTCAATACCGGTGGTCAGCCGTTCGCCAAAAACCTCAACCATGTACTTTGTGATATGGAGACTGACATCGATACCGACTTCGTCCAACAGCGTAACGGTGCCGATCGGATAGCCGAAAGCTTGCAGTGTGTGGTCGATGCGCTTCGGGTCTACACCTTCTCTCAACAGCCTAGAATTACAAACAAATCAACACAAATGAGGTAAATCACAATTTCCTGATCGTGACAATATAAATTGCGTTTATAAACAAAATCATTTGGGTAAAATCTCAGCTAATTGGAATTTGGTTAACGTACAACCAAATCGAGTCGACCAACGACCCAGCAACAAGAGTCGCTGAGAGTCATCGAGTCCGTTATGACGTCATAGATGACCAGGACAAGTTGGATTCGATAATTAAACTTTATTACGTTATTCAAACCGGTATACTATTATCAATTGTATTAAATTCGTTTTAATTAAACTTTGAATTCGCGTTCCTTCATTGGATCGAGAATGAACCTGGCGATGGATTGTTCATACCTGAAGGCTTCAGCGAGGAAGAAGGATATGATGCGGGACGTGTAGAAACCAGGTCCATCACCGACGGTAATGACCACCTTACCCTGGTTAAGACCCACCTGGACGGCCGCAGCCTTGGTTTCCTGCGAAGTCTTGTCGGTGGCGATAATCTCCAGCAGCTGCATCTTGTCCACCGGCGAAAAGTAGTGCATTCCAATGACCTGTTTTAATTCATACATTATAAATCTTTACTAATGATATTACGTGATTCGAGTATATTAAATTCATGTTATTGTATATCTTGTTTAAGATTTGGTTTTAGAGGGTTTGTGGATACGTTTTCGGGGCGTTTGCTGGCTCTGGCAATGCTGGCAATGGGCAAGGCCGACGTGTTGGAGGCGAAGACGCAGTGCTCGGGTACCACAGCTTCCACCTCCCGCAGGACTTTGTGTTTCAAGTCGAGGTTTTCGAAAACGGCTTCGACGACGATATCGCATCTCTTGAACTGGTCGTAATCGAGTGCTCCTATCAAGTTGGCAGCGTACAACTCGCGCTCGGCGCTGCAATTCAAAACTTGAATACAATTCTGGAAATGGGTATGAAGTAATTACAGCGATAAACAATGATCTAGTATTCATATGGTGATGTTAGGGTTTATGGTAATTAAAAGTTAAATGTTAATGGCCGATTCCAACCCGGTGATCTTCTTGCGCTTTTGCTGCTTCTCGAGCGCCGAGTAGACTTGGTTCTGTCCCTTGGCCAGTCCCTGTTCAGTCGTGTCCTTCAAGATGACCTGATAGCCCTTGTTGACCGACACCTGAGCGATTCCCGCTCCCATCAGACCGGCGCCCAGGATACCGACGGTTCTGTTCACGGGAGCGGAAAGAAACAAGTCTATAATTACAAGTTAACTAAATCTCATCAATCTAATCTTAATTATATCCATTTACACTAAAAAGCGATGGTTATAAAGAATCTCGTCTCGCGTACTTGGCTTGGCGCTGCGGCTTTCCGAAGCGGTTCTTCTTGCACTCGGTCTGACCGTGGAAGAGACCGATGAGACCTCGCGATTCCTTGGTCATGGCCAGCTCGCCGAAACCGGTCGATTCAGCCTCGTAACCGGCTTTGCTGCCCTTGTCCAACGTGGTCCTCAGCACTTGTAAAATCTGTTTTAATAAACAAACAGTTAATCAGCCAATCATAAACGATCACACTGAATCACTGTTTAAGGATTATGCATCGTATAAGTTAACTAAGGGTGCTGGTTTACCCTCAATGGAGCGGGATACAATCCACTGGTCTGCTTCATGACTTGGTTTCTAGCTTTGCCGAAGACCTGATCCTTGACAAAGTTGAGGCGAAGGGCGTAGGCTAAAAGTTTGTCGCTGACCGACTTCTGGCGACTGACTTTCAAGGCACCGGAGGCAATCTCATCGGCGACTCGAACGGTTATTTCCTCCAAGTACTCCAGCGTCCTTAAACAATCAAGTTGATTCATTAGTAAGCTAATGGGTACTTTGGACAAATTCACCTCTGCTCGGGGGTCTTGACACCAGGACCAAGCGAATCAACAGTGAGGTCGACGATACCCAGCTTCTTGGCTCTATCGGCGGCGACAGACCTGCCCGTTAGCATCATGTCCATGGCGTTGGGTAGGGAAGTCAACCGTGGCAGACGCTGGGTTCCACCGCCACCGGGCAGGAGACCCAGAAGAACCTCGGGAAGTCCGACGACGGTTTTCTTGTCCTTGACTGCAACGCGGTAATGGCAAGCCATAGCCACCTATGATAATCATCACACTATATTCATATCCAATTTCCGTTATATCACTTATAATATAAGGAATATGCATATACTAGTATATCTAGTCCATAGTCTAGGTCTTTATTTATGACATAGAAGTTAAATTATAATTAAGTTGTCGTTTCGGCAAGTTGGATGAATGAATGAATTTCTGATATTGTAGAGAATCTCA
>JAIQCU010000681.1:0-38322 GCA_022114935.1 Leptestheria dahalacensis | reverse complement strand
TTGTTTCTTTGTTCTACCCAACTGGAGCTGGCACGAGGTGATTTTACCCTGGAGAAAGTGGAGTTTCTTGTCCACGAGCTTTCGTAAAGCTAGTTTATAATGTTAGTCATCCTATGAACATAATGCGTTCGATATCAATTCAAGCTAGTTTGTAATGTTAGTAAACCTATGAACGCAATGCGTTCCGTGTCAATTCAAGCTAGTATCTAATGTTAGTAAACCTATGAACATAATGCGTTCCATATCAATTCAAACTAGTTTGTAATGTTAGTTAACCTATGAACGCAATGCGTTCCATGTCAATTCAAGCTAGTTTATAATGTTAGTCAACCTATGAACGCAATGCGTTCCATATCAATTCAAGCTAGTATCTAATGTTAGTAAACCTATGAACGCAATGCTTTCTATCTCAAATCAAGTTAGTTTATAATGTTAGTCAACCTATGAACATAATGCGTTCCATATCAATTCAAGCTAGTTTGTAATGTTAGTAAACCTATGAACGCAATGCTTTCTATCTCGAATCAAGTTAGTTTATAATGTTAGTAAACCTATGAACATAATGCGTTCCATATCAATTCAAGCAAGTTTGTAATGTTAGTAAACCTATGAACGCAATGCGTTCCATGTCAGTTCAAGCTAGTTTATAATGTTAGTCAACCAATGAACGCAATGCTTTCTATCTCGAATCAAGTTAGTTTATAATGTTAGTCAACCTATGAACATAATGCGTTCCATATCAATTCAAGCTAGTTTGTAATGTTAGCCAACCAATGAACGCAATGCTTTCTATCTCGAATCAAGTTAGTTTATAATGTTAGTAAACCTATGAACGCAATGCGTTCCTTGTCAATTCAAGCTAGTATCTAATGTTAGTAAACCTATGAACATAATGCTGTAATTTTAAAATAAAACTTTGTTAACTAACAATACAAAGATGCTTGATTTGTTTGCCCGCTCTTCTCATTTGCCATCGCTCTACTCTGTTTCCTTCTAACTCATCTCCGTTACCTCCGTTAACTAGCATACCAACTCAGCTGTTAAATTCTGTTCACTTTAAACATAGCCTACTCGCTTTCCTTCACAATTCTCAGCGTTTTTGTGTAACTCACTGATTTATTACTTATTTACCATAGTTTCCTGATTAGATCTCTTTTTTTGTTTTTTTTCACGTTTGTGTGCTTTGTCTTTTTTTTTCTAACTCTGTTAAGGTGTTCTTTTCCCCTGTATTTCCTTTGTTTGTCATGCTTTGTCTTATTTTTTTTTTATGTTGAAATTTTTTCTTCTTACTGATTCAATGTGATTTTTGTTTTTGTTTTTTTGCATTTGCTCTGCTTTGCCTTAATTTTCTTAGTATGTTGAAGTGTTTTTTTTCTCTCCATTCTCATATGACCATTTTTTAAAAATATTTGTTGAACTATATCTTATTTTGATTAAAACACAGAAGAAATTAATGTTAATATGCCCTTGGGCCAATTGACAAATACACATATCTATTGAAAAAAGCTTGATTTGATAGGGAATGCATTGCATTCGTCGGTTGTCCAACATTATAAACTAGCTCGAGTTGACATGGAACGTATTGCGTTCACAGGTTGACTTACAATACAGACTTGGCACATGGAACGCCTTGCGCGTTCATAGGTTGCCTAACATCATAAACCGGCTTGATTTGACATGGAACGTATTGCCTTCATAGGTTGGCTAACTTTACAAAATAGGTTTACTTGACGCATTGCGTTCATTGGTTGACTAACATTATAAACTAGCTAGATTTGATATGGGACGCATTGCGTTCATGGGTTGACTAACATTATTAACTAGCTTCACTTGACATGGATCGCATTGCGATCACTGGTTGACTTACGGTTTACAAACTAGCTTCATTTGACATGGAACGCATTGCGATCATTGGTTGCCTAACACTACGAAAAAGCTTGATTTGAAATGGAACGCATTGCCTTCATAGGTTGACTAACATTAAAACCAGTTTTATTTGATATGGGACGCATTGCATTCACATGTTGACTTATAATATAAACTAGCTTGAATTGACATGGAACGCATTGCGTTCATAGGTTGCCTAACATTATAAACTAGCTTGTCTTGACATGGAACGCATTGCGTTCATAATAATAATAGTAATAATGGTGTATTACCGGCCGGCGGCCGCAGCAGAGAACGCTTTCGAAAAAAAAAAGAGCGAACTGCACACACTTTTCCGTTGAGCATAATTCTTTTACAACACTGAGGAATAAAAAAACGGTGTATCGTGCTTAGGATATTCTTTGGTAAATATTGTTTTCCTGACGCGCGTGAGCTTTGTGCAATGAAATATGAAATGTATTTGTTCTGAAACGAAACTGTTTCCACATGCCAGGCATGTCGGGGGTGTTCTAAAGTCGCCTTTCAGGGTTAAGTCGTAGGAGAAGCCTCTGAATATGCCAAGTCTCGTGAGTACCAGCATTTTCCTAAGATTAGGTAGCAACGTTCTGCACTTCAGGTATTCTTCCAACATTCCGTCCCCTTTTATGTTACAAAAAGTTCAAGGGATGGCAGTTTCCTTCATTGGGTTCATAGGTTACCTAATAGAGATGTCAACTGACTTTATAACACGCTGTAGCTTCCGCACATGAATAGCTGCGCCATTTGAATCGCATTAATTAAGTTAGCTCATGAGACTCATCTCAAGTTGTAAACCGCTTTAGCTTTCGCTCGCTTTACGACAGAGGACGGCTTGTTGTATTTATCAGTGTGGCGATAATTTATCTTTGCTCTTTAGCACCGAATGTGAATACGCTTTAACGAGAATTAGTTGTTCCTGATACGTCCCCGTCACAGAGTTCAATCGATTTACAACTGATTTATGGGCTCGCAGTGTATAATTACTGCGGCCAAAATGACATTTTCGAAGTTACAGAAGAAAGAGATACTGGCAAAATTCTGCCTCTATACGTCGTCTGGCATCTTTTGGTTAAAAATTCTCATTAAGATTAACTTGCGTGTATTTTAAGGTCTGTTTCAAATAGGATTTCGTTATAACAAAGTCAACCATGACTTGGGAACGTGGGTGTGAACGACTCAAGGTAAAGTCTCTGTCAGAGCGCCAAAGCCGAAACCGATGTTGTTGACGTACCTGCTAGCAGCGCCGTAGTAACAACGAAGAACGCGGCCTAGACACCGACATCACCATGGATTAAACTTAAGTTCTAAAGAAACGCACGATGACTGTAGTTGATGACTTTACCTGGTGAACTGTACGTTACGGGATTAGCGGTGGGGACTCCGAAGGTCAGAGTACGAGCAGCATTAGTGATAAAGCTGAGAGATGTAAGGTATAGGCCGTTATGAGTTACGCGCACCGAGACGACATTCTCATTGGGGTTAAGGAAGTACGTTGTCGGGAAAACATTGGTAGAGTTACCGCCGTAGTAAAAGCCTCGAGTAGTTCCGTACAGAAACTGGACGCTAATGCATAAAAAAGAGAGAGATATATATATATATACGTATTAATATATATAAACGTATTATAAGGTTTTGAGAGCAAAATAAAATTTATAACCGATTGCACCGAGAAAAAAAAATTTAGGTTACCCGTCAATGAAAGCGCCCGTACGACCGAAAATAGCCGAAACACGTCCGGCTGTGAGAAATTTGGAGTTGCATTCATTGAATGGGATTCCACCGGCGCCTCCAATGCGAGATGAATACGCTAAGGCGGCCTGAGCACCCGTGCTGAAAGCCAGAAGCACGACTGCCAACACAAGAACCTAGTCATAGTAGAATAAAAAATGAAGTTTATGAACAGTATGCATGAACAGTATGAATAGTATATGCAGTCTACTGATGTGTAAATCACATTAATAGACTTCAGACTTGAATCAAATTTTCAGTAATGCAACTAAGACTGACGTGGTGAAATTGGGTAATTAGGATAGGAGAACAATTACCTTGGAGAATAGGGAGTTCATTCTCTTACTGACGAATAAGAAAAGCTGCTATACTGGCTGCAAGGAAAGCAGCAGCTTATATACACCTAGGTTCGCCTTGAGAACTGTGGCGTTATTATTAAGAACCACTTGTCTTAATGTTTCTTTTTCATTTAGCTGTAGTAATAGCACGTAACCATTGTTTAGATTAGATTCTTCATAATGTATGTTCAATAGCACACGAGAAGCGCTTGTTTAGGTTGCGCAAAAGGCGGCTAGTGCGGTTCTATGTCACCTGACCTCGATCGTTTTCAAAAGAGCAATTGTACGACACAGTCGAAGAAATAATCTGATGCAAGTGTTTCTTGAAACACAATGTCCCTTGGTATTTCAGATCTTATTGTAATTCTATGGATCCCATTTTCGACCCAAATGAGGGCAAAATCACGGGTTAATCTGATGATATTTTCGAAATTTTCCTAAAAGTTCGCAAGATTAATCATTTGCGGTAAATCAGTTGAATGTCAAAATTATGAGTTTATTTTTCTTCTTGTTTGCCAATCGGATAAAAATCAGTTAAATTGGTAACAGCAGAAGTGATCTTTTCCCGCTGGCTCTCCGTTTTGCAGTCCCGCAGCAGCTGTCGGAGCTTATCCGTCTGAAATGACTGGTTATGCACAATCTCAATTAGTTCTTTTTCGTATTCCTTAAAGTGATGTTTGACAATTAGGTACCTTGATAAACTTAAAACACTTGTTGACCGTAGCTCCTGTGTAGAGGCTCTGCAACATAACCGGCCGGTTTGCAATTTTCTTGACAAACGGCAACGAAGATGCCATCAACCGATGAGGCCCGTGACGTACCCGCAGAACAGCGATCCTGGTGTGTTCATTGCAGTACTTTGCTGGAATTACATTTTGAAAAGGGGATTTAGCTTCAGTTGATCCGTACAAAGACGCTACCATTAAATTCTCAAGAACCGTTTGGCATATGGCGACGGCTATGCTCAAGTCTTCCGACCGTCAGCGCCACCTTGCGGATTGCAAAGATTTCCCCTAGCGCCAAAACTAATGTGTCGTAAATCAGAAAATTTAGAAAAATATGGGGATCACGGGGAAATAAGACTTATGTGTTATCTCCGAGCTCAACTATTTTTTTCCCAGGATTTTGAAGTTTCAGGAAAGCAAACTTGATAGCAGTTCGAACAATGGCGAGAGTGAAAGTAGCATCATAAAGTACGTTTCGTCAACTGTATGTATGTATTTGTATTTGCCGTCCATTGGGCCGCGACAGTGATTGCAAAAAAAAGATGACAGTACGATCCAAAGTGCAACGTCCAATTTTTTTCCTCAATGCGTTCAGAAACCAAGTGATGTTATTACCTGAATTTGCCTCTGTAGATGGTATTTTTGATTGCTGATTGTAGAACCAGCATTACTGTCAGCATTAAATCTAGTTTCACCGATATTTCGGTTTAAGCTTCAGTCTTTGTACATTACCACGTGGGTTTTCAGATGGTATTGCGCCATTTTTTGGACTTCAGAACAAAGGTACGGAAATAAACTGTCATTCATGAAAAAGGAAATGCGATTAAAATTTTGGACCCGTCAAGCTTTTTATCTTAGGACGACTGGGTTATTTAAAATTTGTCTTGAAAGTGAAGCCGGACATCGACATTTTCCAAGTTTTTCGCCTGTTATTACAATTATTCGAAGACCTTTTTTATTCCAATTATAAGACAAGTATTCCATATACATTTGTATTTGGAACCCGTGTCAAAAATCGTTTACGGTGAAAACCAGATTTTTCCCGATTTTTCAAATAAACGTCCGTGCTTTGGACATGTCTGGCTCTCCATAAGACCCTGCAGTAGACTTAAGCAAAGCCGTTGCCATATATGTTACGTATGTTAGCTACATGCAGGAGGTCGCTATTTACCGTCGATTCCGTTCCTGATGGCTGCAGCTCCAAACTCCCCGTGAATCTGTTCAACGGCTTGCATGATCCCGTGATAAAGGTCCGACGACTTCAGTGTGTACGGTTGTAAAGGGTCGGCCTGTCCAGCAGTTGTTGGGGTCACTTCAAACACAAAGTACCTAGAGATTTATTTATTTAATTCAAATTACACGGCAATCAGGCTGTGCCCAAGTACCTAGAGATGTAACCATCTCAAATGAGAAGATTCCCCATTTTTTGTTCGACATTTCTTACCTATTCTTATAGCGGACCATTACGTCTTTTTAGATCCTTTCTCCTGTAAATTACAACAGTTTATGGTAATTTTAACCAAGTATTTCGGAAAAGCGTTCAGTTTGTGTTTTGACTTCTGAGTATGGTTTGCTTTAGATACAGACGTCCAGATATGTAAACAAAAGCAGCGTTGCCGTATATGGATATAATTGACGTAATTTGTACTCTGATTACTATTAACGTACAACACAAAATAAAACCTAAATATATTGAAGTATAAAGATTTAGCTGGCTATCTTTTGTCGGTCTGGAAAATTTGGAAATTAAAACCCATTTACCTTTACATTTTGCGCCACCTAGCGAGCACTATTTGAAATTGAAGAAGTATTGCTAAGGTTATTTTAATTATTTACCATCGAAAGCTAAATTAAATAAAATATCCATCATTTTTATGCTTCCCAGAAAATTCGGGATTGCGATAATTCTAACCTTACAGAGAAAATGGAAAACAGTTGGTAAATTCAAGTTTGGCGCCGTTTTTCCCGCCAATCGTCTCTGTTGTTGTTTGAACGCCTCGTGGACGTCGAGTTGACTGAATTCCACTCTGCTTGGTGACCATCATTTGTTATTTTAAATTTTCTGATAAAAACATAAGGGTATATAATAGATTCGCAGAGATGCCACCAAGAAGAAGTTGTCGCAGCAGGGCTGTTGAAAAGGAAGAAGTGCCGACTAAAGTTAAGGACGAGGTTGGCACCGATGAGCAAGGTATAAGACTTATCTTGAATCAAAATTTATTTCCGGTTTAATTCTAACTCTGAACCTACGTCAAGTTGTTAATGTGCGCAATCCTACATGTCGGTAGCTACAAGAAGACTACGTGTGACATAATGTTACATATAGTGTCATCAACTCTTACAGATAGTGAGGAGAAGTCACTTTCAGTTGGAAAGCGGATCGGAAGGAAACGAGGTGCACCCGCAGCGGTGGAGCCCAAGGTGGAATCTGAGGAGCAACCGTTAGTAAAGGAAGAACCGCAGCATGACGAGAAACCGGCTGCGTCCAAGCGGTATACTCTATCATAATCTATCAGCTTACTGGATGTATCATAGTGTAGACAAGATTTGCTGTTGAAAGTATATTCCCTAAGTTGCACAATGTATTCATCACATTTGATAAAATGTATGTTTGAATAATGTAAAAGATATGTATGAATGTATAAGAGGAAGAGTTATCTGTTTCTCCATGGAAACCATAGGGCACGAGGAAAAGCTTTGGCTGCCGCAGTCCCCGAGCCATCCGAAGGCGCCAAGTTCAACAGTGTGCGTCTCCTCGTCGAATGCTGGTACACTTGAAATAGTTCTCTTGAATATTTTGTAGTTGACATCTAAATGTCGGTGTCTTATCTGTACGTAATCTGTTTTTTGTTTTTTTTAACAGCAAATCTTGATCCGTGTTTAAAAAGAGGGCCCTCGAGGTGTATGAGGCTTTCAAGAAGGTCTACCCGGGTCTTCAATTGGAGCTGAATCCCAAAGCGCCTCGCAAAGGAGCCTTCGAACTTACTGCCATCAATCCTGATGGCAAAGGTAATTATCATTCAGTGAAAAATTTACAGTCTATTGCATTTAATAATTGACTTTAATGCATCGGAAAATATTCTTCGAAGAAGTAATTTTATAATTTGAAATATTTAATTATTTATTCGGTTTATTTTGTTTTCCAGAAACGTTGATTTGGACCGGAATTAAACGCGGCCCGCCTCGCAAGGAAAAGTTTCCCGAGCCCGAGACTCTTATGGAAGCTTTGAAGAGTGCCATTTTGTAACTGCTGGGGAAGTTCCTCGAGCGATGAAACTGGACCGTGGCCGGGAGTGAAGCAGGATCGATCCCTGATGAAGGGAGAGATGTAAACTTTCCCGATTCTCTCCTGGATGTTTCTTCTTTAAGCGGATTTTGTTCGTGCAGACACTCTTTTCGCCATAGGTATCCCGTTTTCGCTCGTAATATTCCAATTTACTCGTTTTTTCTTAAGTCCCAGTTTTCTTAATACGCAATTTTGCTATCATATCCCAGTTTCTCGAAATTTCAATTTGCGCCAGTTTAAAAAAAAATAAGTTCCTGATTTTCTTGACTTAAGTAAAGAATACAAATGTAAAAGAGAAAATTAGAAACTATAAAACAAATAGAAAACAGGTGAAATTAGCAAAATTAATAAAATTACAAATACAATGTATAATGAAAAAATAAAATTGCTGAAAGTAAAAAGACAGGATAATAATAAAATGTATATAAAATGAATAGAGCCGTTATTACAGGAAATACAAATATCAATCAGAAGTAATTTCTAATGAATATATAACCTTGCATTTTAAAATCGTAAGAACAGCAGGCGAAATTAATGTTTATAAAGCAATAAATAACAATTGCAAAACAATGGATAATAAGAAAAGCATAAGCATTTTCAAAAAATAGGAAGTAGGAAAATATTTTTAAAGATATAATTACAAATGAGAAAAGTCGTATAAAGAAATATAAATATTGATCCAGAAATAGATTTCCATAAAATAAAGCAAAATAGAAATTTAAAAGGTTAAAAAAAACGATGAATCACAAAAAGCAATAATTACAAAATTACTAAGAATACAGGATACATAGAACGAACGAAAAAAGGTCATAGAAGAAAAACATATACCGATTCATGAAAGAAATCGTCTTGACAAAAAAAACACCAAATCCTTTCTCTGTTTCTATTTTTGTCAAATAATCAAATCACGGATTCGTCATCTTAGAAATCCTTGTGAAATTCTAGCGTTTTGTCACTGAGACAATTGAAAAAAATGGAAGGAAGAGACTGTTGTGTTATTATTCCTCGAGGAATGTCACAGAAGAGAAATTTTCCAAAATAATATCCAGGATGGGTGGTGGTTGCTCAAGTCGAACAGTACCGGGCTGCATTGAATCGAGAATGGTCAGCAAAATGCGTTAGGCCTAGAATATAACGGATTACATTTTCAGAAGCTCCTCAAGTAAGACGTCGTCCCGTAAAGGAGATAGTGAAGGCGGCCGGACAATAGCTACACAATCGCCCTACTTTTTTTCTCGTATTTTGGAGGGGGAAATTTCCCTTTTGTCCATTTCCAACAATGGCTTACGCAAACGAATGACACAGCCCAGGGCCTGGGAAATCTAATTTTTTTAAAGGGGGAGAAGGTAATAACCATATTAGTGAAACAATTACTCATTATGAAGCACATGTCTGTTAATGAATTTGGTTCATTCATCATCTAAAATTAGTTAATAACGTTTAGAATGGAAAGAACCAGGTTGGATGATAACTATGTATCTATCTGCATAGGTAGATAGATAGATAGAAAGAAAGACAGATAAATAGATAGATGGTAGCTGGGCGGATCTTGTATCCATCATATAAGAATACTAACTTTGAATGAATTAAGTTAAATTATTAAAAATAATAACCGTAAACTCAACGAGCGAAGATCTTGATTACCAGTATTTAACTGATTTGTAATTAATTTGACGTTCATAAGTTTAAGTGATAACATGAACTGTCCGCTTCGGCTAATTGTGAACGTCACGGAATCTCGACAGGTAAGAAATAATCAACAAAGGAGTCAATCCGTTTACCGTAAACTCGAACGCCGAGAATTTTAGTTATGGGAGAATTTACAAAAATAACTCCGTGTGTGTGTGTGTGTGTGTGTGTAGGGAACACTTATTTTTAGCAGCAGATGTCTGATCAGTGGGAATTGCCTCGTTTCTGTTGTTAAAACGACGAGCATTTGGGGGAAGAGGATCCATATGTGATTCGTGTCCTTCAGCAACGGAATCTTGTTTTCAGGGAAAGATGCCATATTGCGGACATAACCGTTTCCCTGACACATTATTTGAACCTGCCACATAAATTATACTAATACTATCCATACTATACCGCGCTACACTATGGTTAACTATACACTTCGTAATATATTACTATACGTTACTTCAGTTGTATCCGATAGTAGTATGCTGTACTAAATATCAGTACTATGACTAATCACTACACTGTGCTTGATACTATACACACCCTAGTTATTACTACCACTACTACTTACATTACTGCCAGTATATACCTCCTACTTAGTTACTTTTACTAGTTGTACGGCATACTACACTATACTACACTTGATNGAATCAGCACGTGGTTCAGCGTCCAACAATTTTTATTAAATTTGTACGTTCAGCTTGTGCCAGTAGCTGGTCTAGCACTCAGGACGCACCCAGCACGTTGCTCAGACTTAGACAACAGACAATTTCTTTTAGCGTTCAGCATATACCAGGAGTTGGTTCAGCTTTCAGGACGAACCAGCACATTGTTCAGCTAGGCAGAATCGGCACAATGCTTTTGCGTTCAGCATGCACCAGGACTTGGTGCAGCGTTCAGGACGAACCAGCTCATTGTTCAGCCGAAGAAATGAGCAAGATTTTCCGTTAAGTTGTTTGTACCAGTAGTGTTCAGAATGTTAACCAGCAGGAGCAGCGATGAGCAGTGCTTAGTTCAGCACGTCGCGGACCTCCTGGTTTTTGCATTGGGACACATTACTATTAGGGTGTGCATACTATACTCGTAAAATGTTATACTATACTGTAATACGAATACATTACACTAATACTATACTGTACTAAACTAATACTATTTTATACTATATTTACAAAACTTGATAGTACATTCCTATACAATACTCAAGTTCTATATACTATTGTTATATCACGTTGTACTGTACTTTATACAACGTTACTACACATTACTACAATTCTATATTAATGCTATACTTATACGATACTAAGACTTTTCTGTGTAATGCATTATGATACCATTCTAAAATTCTATTATACTGCACTCTACTTCATAATAATATACTAACTATATTACTAATACTATACTATGAATCTTTAGGTGTTGGGTCTTAATTAACCTGATTAATTAACTTGAGAATTAAAAGTCCTCTGGTTGAAGTTTTAGTTCAGAAAAAAATTTTGGTTTAACAAAACAACCAGCAGGTAAGAAAAAAGGTAAAGTTGTGAACCCCCCTCTGAAGTTGGCCTAAACATGAACCTGTTGAAACCGCCACCGGCTAAACCTACTGCACTGGAACCTGGAACGTGAGCAGCTTGAATGGCAGTACTCTTCCTCACTTCAGTCGAGTTGGATGGTCAGCGGAAACTCGTAAACTTTTATACTGGAAATTCTGGAACGTCTTTGAAAATCGTATCAACCGCCATTTTGCTCCGAAAAAGGTAGGATCCAGTCATTGAATAAAGTTAATTGATTAACTATGATTGGGAGTTTGATGCGAGGTGTTTTGCAGTAAGCTGAGTGGAATGTCTCTTTAACACGGAAAGTCATTAAAGTGATACGTCCATCAGTAACTTTAAGTCATCCCACGCTAGCCAAGCGTACTAACGACCGACTCATCTTTGGTTCCGCTATTTTTCACGAGTTAGTTGTTTTATCACCCGACTTTTTGTAGAACCAACTAGACTGATCGTTTTTAAATTATTTTGACTATTTATTTAACAGTTTATCTATCTACCAATCCATATGTATCTAACCTACCTATGGACCTTCCTATGTAGCTACCTGTCTGTCTACCTATCTATCTATCTGCCGAACTATTTTATCTCTGCGTCTAACTACCCCTCATCCTATCTAAATATCTACCAATCGAACTACCCACATACCTGCATTATTTTTATAACTACCTACCTACTTATCTACTCATAGAAAACCTATCTATCTATCCGAACTCCTTACCTACCTACGTATCTAACTGTCTGTCAGTATGTCTGTCTATCTATATACCTACTAACTTACTACCTACCCATCTATCCGTCTATCTACCCATGAATGTCCGACTACCTACTTGCCCGTCTATTTACCTACTATATATCCGCCTATTTGTCTATTTAGCAATCTGTTATTCTATCCAACTAAGCTACCCATCTATCCATTTACCTGTGTATCTATCTAACTACATACTCAACTAACCACCTAGCCATCTATCCTTCTACCTATCCGATGATTGTCCGACTATCTACCTGTGTGTTCGTCTATTTACCTACTATCTATCCGCATATTTGTCCGTCTATAGCAATCTATTTTTCTATCCAACTAAGCTACCCATCTATCCAACAACCTATCGAGCTATCCATCCATCTATCTACCAGTCTGTAATTTTTTTTAAAAAAAGGAAATGAATGGGCGACTTTTACGTTTTTCAGATAAACGCACAGTTCAAGTTCAAGGTGTTTGGAATTTTAGCAGACGGCACACCATCTGACGCTCGCTTGTTCCTTGACTTTGAAAATCTGTGTCTGGCTATATTTTTTTGATTTTGAAAAAAGGCTCTTTCATTTTGACTCTGCGTGCGTTTCGGTCGAAGCAACAGATGTTTACAAATCAACTCCAAACCCGCAAATCACCTGTGAGAACCGGAATTCCTCTAACCAGTAGAGGAGACAGCGGACGGAACTGAATCTTTTTTTTGGAAAAAAGCTACTAGGATTCTTTGTCTAGATTCTTGAGACATTTATTTTACCCGGTATTGTCGAATGAGAGGAATTTGTTATCACGAGGCTTTTAGGTTTTTACGTGATTTGTCTTTCTTTTCCTTCTAAATTCGAGAAATAAAAAAGTCAAGGGTTCAAAACCGCCCAGGTTTTCGGGCAGTGCTCAGAAACCCGAATTCAAACTTAGTTCGAATGGATATACCAAAGAAGAAACATTCAAACAAAAAAGTGGAGCTATAAACTCGCATGCGACTTTGGTAAAAACCTTGAATATGCTAGATGGCTCAGTGCAGCTTTTAAGATATCGCCTGAGGGCTAATGGCTCCATTTCAATCGAGAGATAGATAGACTGATGTTGATAGATGGATGATGAGTTAAGCAGAGAGGGAAATAAAGTTAAGTGGAAAAAACAACAAAGTAAAGGATAGCCGGGGGCTAAATAGATACGTTGCAGCTACGTGCCCGGGTGCTGCCACCTGAGCCCACCGGGTTTTGGTATGCGACGGTTGAGTAATCATGCGTTAATCATGCTGGGCTTTTCTTTAATTATTTCCCTTTACCTCTCCCTCTATCTATCTATTCGTCTATCTAACCATCCATCTATCTACCTATCTCTCTACATCAATCTACCTATCTATCTATATCTTTATATCAATCGCGAATCCTGTTTGTCGTCTTATAGGTATTCTTAGTCTATGTGGCTGTCCATCTTTCTATCTATCTATATTATCTACTACCGAAACTATCCATCTTATCTATCTGTATATTTGTCAGTTTCGATTTGTATATCTAACTACTGCAATTATGATTCTATCGTAAGCCTACCTGTCTCCTTACTATCTACCTTGCTGTCGTTCTGTCTATCTACCTATTAATCCATCTATCCAACCATGTCTATCCGCTAGCATTTATGTATTTATCTGTCTGTTCATCTAACTGTTCATCTATCTACCTAACTACCATTCACCCGTCTAAACTAACTATATGTCCGTTTATATATCTGCCTATCCAACTATCCGTCTGACTGTGTTATCTATCTCTCTAACTACCATTCACCCATCTAAACTAACTATCTATACGTCCATATATATGTCTGCCCATCTAACTATGTTATCTACCTATCTAACTACCATTCACTCATCTAAACTAACTATCTATCTGTCCGTTTATGTATCTGCCTAACTATATCTATCTACCTAACTGTTTCATCTATCTGTTTTTCTTTGGGGTCCGTTTTTATGGGAAGGGCTGCTCACTCGACTGACTTTCGGAACAATAACAAGCGATAATTACCATATGATTGGGCATTACGCACTGTTAGTGTTTACGCGTTGTCATTATATACGAACGCGGAAGGGAACGCTTCCTGTTTTTTATATCATTTCCTTAACAAATTGAATGTAAGTAGTTCGCCCTGCTTGACAAAATGATGCACCAATTATCAAAGAATTATTACGCGTTAATAAATAGCCATCTTATGTTGAATTATTCATATGATTTTAAGCCTTACCTATTGAACTATAGATTACATTTAAAACGTTTTTTTGAGTGATACATATATACCGATTCTTGTGTCGTTTTTCTGTTTGGTTTTGGAAACTAAACCACTGGAAATATGAGGGAGCATAGTAGGGAAAACGGTTGCAGCTCGATACAACCGCTTTTTAAACCACCATTTTGTCTGTCTGTGTGTGTGTGTGTTGCCACCAGTCACGTGTGTAGCAGAACAATGATAACACGTAGGAAAACGGTTTTTAAAGTCCTGTACGCATCGCAGAACCGCGTAACTATCGGTCGAGAAGATCAGTCACCTTCATACAGGCCTCAGGCCGACTCCATTTTACAACATTTTATTGCTTTTTTTCTCCCCTTCCTCATCTTATTCTTCTCACATGCGGCAATTCCGGATCGACATGTCAGAAACCCAACATATGTCGTGTCGAAATTTTAGAGATCCAATAATTGTCGTGACGACATTTCAGAGGCCCGACATTTTGTCGTGTCCACATTCGGACATTCGACGTTTGTCTTGTCGCCCATTTCAAAGACCTTACGTTTGTCGTGTCGACATTTCAGAGACCCAACATTCGTCGTGTCGGTTAGACCTTTTCAGATGAAAAAAACAACAACAACAAATTGGTAAATGACTTGTCGGTAACGATAAGCAATACATTCGTTTAGTCATATGTAATTAATGTTCAACATCAAATTAGTTTAATAATATAAGGTATATTATTATTACAACTAAGTAAATATAGTAATACAAGTCTTATTTCCACAATTCTATTCGGTTTACGTTTGATTGAATAATTAAATGATTCTCAGGAACGATCTTTACCGAAAAGAATGATCGAGAATGATACATTGAGAAATCCGACAGATGAAATTCGACCTTCAGTAGGTTGTTGAGATATAGATAGATAGATACAGAGATAGAATTGTAAAAAAATAAACAGATCGGCAGAGAATGACTCGTACACACGAGGGAGGCTGAGGAGAAGACAGGCTAAATGAGAGGTCAAAGACTTAAAAAGCCCGCCAGGCTAAACAATTCCGTGTTGTTGAAAGTGCAATGTCGAGCAACAAGGCCGATAGCCCGAGAAATCTTAATTGTCCTAAAGGCTGGAAAAATGGAGATTTGTCGGGGATAATGTATGAGGGGCCCCCATCCCCATTGCTCGGTAAATCGCCTCGAGATTTTATACAATCCCTGCCGCCGTCAGATCTCTCTCTCTCTCTCTCTTGTATGTATGTAACCCTCTGTCTACCAATGTATTCATCTCACAATATTTTTGTCTATCTATCTTCAATCTATCTGCCTATATGTCTGTCTATAACCATCTATGTATCCATCTGCCTATTTGTCTAACTATCTGTCCATCTACCTACCTATCTATCTATTTGTATAGCCATCTACCTGTCTATCTAACTACCCGCCTATTTGTTTCGCTATCTATCTATCTATCCTATACCAAACTGAACTAAACCCAAATTGTTTTATGAATAAAGCTACCTGTAACCCTCGCAACTATTACGAATCTCAGTATCACACCTCAATATGTAATACCCATAGTTATCGAGAAGAATCCGCATAAATCGTAAGGTATTTGATAACAACAATGGCAATATGACATGCAGTGGTACACCACATTGCTGTAGGGTTAATTCTACCTTGTTATTTTCGGTTCCTTAAAAGTTATGTGAAGAAAACCTGCGTGGAAATTCTGGTATTTATTCCGAGGCAATGGCCCAGTATGGCTTGGGAAATATATATTTAAAAAAATTGAAATATAAAAAGAAGAGCTCAGTGACGAAGATTTTGAAATAGAGAGGAGCGCACCATCTGTTGTGCTTATGGTACGAGTCATGCAACCGAATATTGGCCACTTGTATGCTCACCACGCTGCTTTGTGAAGGGCCAAACACAGCAGCTGAAAAAGTTCACTGTACCCGGCCAGTGAACGACCTTGGGAAAAAAAGAGATTCTTCCGAGTGCTCAACAGTGACTCTCCCTTTTCATAATTTCTCAATGGAGATTTTTTAAATTTCCCGCCAAATAATTGTACGCAATCTTTCATTTAATTATGAAATAAAACTGAAAGTTCATTCTTCTAATCAAGCTCTGTCGCATAAGAACAAAATACTTGTAAAAGGTTAACCGTGAATTATTCTACAATGTGCCAAGCGGTCAATAACAGGTTCACCGCGGTGACTAATGATTAAATTGCAGTTCTCCCTTTTTTTAAAAACCGTCATTTTCTTTAATGAGACGGAAGTCTCCCTTGTTGCAACACGGAGCTAGGCGCCACATTGTTGTCGTCGTAGACTTTGTGTTCAGCACAGATGTTCACCAACAAGTTGGCTATGGTTATATTTCGTTAGTAATGACCTGCTGTATTATTTTTAAATCCTTTCAAAAATTAAATAATACATAGAAATAACGAAGAAAGAGAGAGCGTTGACATACTAGTATAGCAAGCATATGTTGTTTGACCAAAATATTTTTTTATGCAGCGGAGGCTATAGAAATTAATTAACAAGTAAGCCTGCGGTCTGAACAATGGCTTCAGATCCTGGTCTAATGAACGGTTCACCGGTCTTTTAAAAAATTGTAAGAAACCAGTTTGCAGAAATTAATTCTGCAGTTTACAAGGTCAATTAGATAGTCTGATTAGATATTGTTAATAAGATTCATTATTAGTTTGATTGATTTGATTGTTGGTTAATTAGATTGTCTAAGGGGAAATGGTACGCTATCGTCCAGAGGCCTCGGAGAAGAACTACACCTTCCGACTGAGTTCACCATCATCCGGCGGCAGCCCATCCGGCAGTGTTTCCGACAGAAGTTCCACCATGGAGAGCACCATCTACAAGGAGAGGATCGACAGTCTTTTCAGGGACACAACGGGTGCAGAGCGGGATAAAAAGGATACGGTCAAATTGGAAGAACCCACCATGGAACATTTGAAGTCTCATTTCCAGAAGGTGCTGGCCGAGCACCGCGGCAGCGCTAATACCAATCAGGCGAGGAATCAACTAACGAAGCTGAACGACCGTAATGAAGACAGCAGCGGGGAGCGATCGCAAGTCTCGACGCGCTCCAGAAGTTTCACCGAAGCCAGGAGCGCCGTTCAAGCCAAGATCGAGAAGATGTTCTCGGACGCATCGCGCGCGGCTCCCGAAACCACCGGTGCCAGTCAACCAACAACCGCAGCAGCAGCGCCAACCAAACCCGCATTACCGGTCAAAGCAGCGAATCCGAAACAAAATGTCCCTCTACCAGCGATTCCCGATCAAAATCCCTTCCCCATCAAACCGGCGGTAGCTCCTCCACCTCCTCCGCTCCACAGCCTACCCGATGCGGAAACCGGAACGACTCCCGTTAAACCATCTCCAACAGCCCCGGCGTTCGGTTTGAACAAATACGATATCGATTACCTCGGCTCATTAACTCTTCAGGAAAAAGCTACTAATCTGGATGCCCTGCAGTTACCCTTGAAGGATTTGTACGTCAAGTACCGTCACGCCAAAGTGAACAAACTGAACGTCTGGAGGGGCAGTATGGAGATTTCAGGCTCCGGTATAAAGATACAGTACTTTCTCGACAGGCGGTCGTCAACTTCGATCGAGATAAACAACCCTTTCCCTACCATCGCTGTCTGGGCTGCTGTCAAATTTGTCCTGCGGAATGAAGTGAACGCCCGAGGCAGTCTCGAGCGCAGGTTCGCCTTTCTACCCCTGATTTGCGACCCTGAAAACCAGGAAAAACAGAACCTCTTCCACCTGCTCCACGCCAGCGACTCGGAAAAACTGATTTCACCAGCGTCGCATCCACCCATGTTCACGTGCGTCATGCGCAAGATGGGAGCCCCCAAGATCCTCGAGTGCCATGCGTTTGTCTGCGATAACCCCGAAGATGCTATCGTTATTGCAGCCAATCTCTACCAGGCGCTCTTGCGTAATATGAAGACCGACAAAAGTGCCGGATCGAACACGAAATCGGTACCGGAGCAATCAAAGCAAGAGTCGAGACCGGTGCCGTCAGTGGAGAACCATTACTCACCGGCATCGAGCATGTCGAACTGGAGTGATAGCTCCGTCTCCGGAATACCTATCCGTCCTCCGCGGAGGAAGAAAACCAAAGGATTGAACTCGAGTCAGGATTCCGAGGGAGGTATCCAGCGACGCCGCAGCACTCGTTCCAGCTCCAGAGGAAGGTCGTCTCAGATCAAGCCGGACCTGAGGAGGAGCATGCGGACTTTGAGCCAACGAAGTCGCGTCAAGAGGAGCATCTCGGAGCGGCAGCTCGGTTCATTGCTTAACGAATCAGACGGCGATATTCTGACTAAAGTAGCCATACCGCGCAGCAAGAGTTTCATGAATGTCCCGCAGAACTACTCCATCGACGAGCTTTTCGAGGAACTGAAAGCCAAGGAAGGTATCCGCAATGTCGACGACGTCCTTAAGATGATCGTCAACCGCGACCGGATGTCTTACAATGACCTGAAACCGGCCTACAAGGAACTGCTGATGAAACTGGCGCTGACTCTCAGCAAAGACGAAATGTTCCAACGGTCAAAGAATATCATGCGGAAGCAAACGGGCCGCCCGAAACCGGCTGGCAAAGTTACCGACTCGGAAGCCGAACACAGCAGCAGCTCCAAGTTGGGTAGCGTCTTAAGGGCTACTAAGAAATCACTGTCGCGCTGGAGTATCAAGTCGGGTAGCGGCTATTCGGTAGCGTCTAAACAATCGATTCTAGCACCAAAGAAACCGACAAAGTTTGACATCTCGGCACCGTCTCTTATCGTGCCGGCAGAACCCCGTTTCGCCGCCAAGACTCCTCTGCCTCTGCGTTCGGCCAAGAGCAAGTCACCCGGCAGGGAGAGGCAAGTTAGTCCGGATTCTCGTTACGACAGCGAGAGCTCGTGCTCGGACAAGTTCTACTGTTCTGTGAGGCACAGTAACGGGAAGGCTGCCCCTCATGACTGCGACACGGAAAGCTGCCACGACAGCGAGAAATGCTACTGTTCGCTCCAGCGCGTCAAGACTAACGGGGCTCCCATCTACAAAATCAACCTGGACACGGATACAGAGACCAACACGAGTCGCGCCAGTAGCGACGACGAGCTTACGGCGCTGAAAAACCATCAGAACAAGCAGAAAAACAGATACAACAAAGCTAAACACACTGGCAGCCTTACATCGTGGACGATGCTTTCCGGCGCTGAATCACCCATGACGGCATGGAGAAGGAACACGGCCAGCGTATCGATGAAACCTGCTTCAAACCGGAACCATTTTATCCCGGAGAACTCATCAGTCATGCGACAGAAGAGTCTCAGCTCCTACCTTAGTGATACCTCCCTTGATTCGGACATTGTTGCCATGACAGCCCCGTCCAAAAAGAGCCAGTTCACCAAAAGTTCAGATCTGCTTCGTCAGAAGAGTTCCAGTAGCTATCTAACCAGAGAAACCGAGTTAGAATCGGTGACGACCAGCTCGAGTAGCTTCATCCGAGGTAGCATGAATGGTATCAATGCTACCGGGCGTAACACGCGATCCGATTCCGTCGGTTACCAGAGCTACGACTCATCCACCGGAAGCGGGAGCACGGTGAAAACACTGAGAAACGCGCATCATTTCAGTAACGATAACTTGACGATTCACTCGAACTCGTCGAGCGATAAATCGCACAAGTCACACGGTTCTCGCCATGGAAATAACAAAAAGGTATAGATAGCCTTTTTCAAAATAACATTATTAGTACAATAATTTAATGGTATTAATCTAAAGTATGTTAGTTTATTAGGCTAGTAAAACAGGATATGAAGTTAATTTGTTTCTCTCTCCTTTGAGCAGCAGGTTTTAATGGTGTCTGCCATCGACCCAAAAGGCAAAGTGGTCTACCGCGGCTCGACTCAGGGAATAGCCACTAAAAACCCGGCCGATTCCAGTCTCGTGGCCGTCAAGAAGACTGCCGAGATTGCAGCCATGTTTTCCGACCTCAAGCTCAACCAGACGACAGACATCGTTCTGGACAACTACAGCACTGCCGACGACTCGGACTTGTCCATGGACGACGCGTACGGTTCCATGAAATACGACAGGAAAAACAACTTTAGCGTCGCCGTCGGAAATTCCCTGGGATACCTACCCTGATGGTTGAAAAAAAAAATCATCGTAACTTTACATTATAATTCGCTTATCAGCTCCAACCTCCTCCAAATCATAGATTAGCTTCCCATTTCTCTATAATAATGATAGAGATTGCAAGAGGATAGCATTCAAAATTTACTTTTTAAACATTATTAGGATATCCTTTTAAACTCGTTTTTGTTACGTTTTCCATTTTTTTCAAGAATTCTTCGTAATGTACAGCTGACAAAGTTTATAATAAAATGAAATATTCGTCAAAAATTCCTTTAATCTTTTTTCCCTAAAAATTTATTGCGTTATTTTCGCGTCTTCTTCATTTAAGTCGTCGAATTTCTTGGCGATATCTTCGGGGACGTCGACTTCCTTCAGATTGTCGTAGCCGATTTCGTGCTCATACCTTGGAGATGATGAATTTTTTTAATTAGTTGAAAAAATTACGAGAGGTGAATTGAAATTGCTAGGGAATTTTTTACTTGATGAGTATATCGACCAGGTTCTCGCAGGCGATTAAGGCTTCTCGGTCCTTTTCCCACTTGTGCAACTCGCGTAAGATGACGTAGGCGTTCCGGGAACGCAGGTATTCTCGACCAAATTTGGTGGCGCATAACTGTTGAATTTGATTAATCAGTGCATGATTATATCTGACTTATTAATAAGCTTGATTTTACAAAAAATATTAATTTTCATTACTGTGTTCTTTAACTTTAATTAAGATTTTAGACTCTCGTTAAAGTTAATTAAATTATATATTGCACCATTGATGAAATTACATTCACGGTTTAATGAAGTCCGAATTAATTATTTTTATTACCATTATTTTTTTATTACATATATATTTCTAGAATTAGCACATTTTTAATTTAATATTTTTTATTTTAATTTACCTCTATTGCTGATTAATTGTATTTAATGTTACTAAGCTGAGCAGTAATTACTTGTGTAAGGGCTTCAATAAGCATTTTGCGAAGGTCAGCGTCCTCTTCCCTCGTCTTTTCTTCACCGAGGTACTGCAGCTCCATGGGCAGCTTGTCGTTCTCGTCCTCGGGGAACTCTTCGGGGCCGGCCAACGGGAGGAGGAGCTTGGGAAGCAGATCGACAGCCTCGCTCAGCAGCCACTCGTGATGTTCTAATAAAAACACAAATAATCTTACATTCATTACACGGAATTTCATTTATTATTTCTACAGTGGTTTTTAGAACATTTGGATAGTTATTGTGAGTTCAAACTTAACATTTCGCCAGATTTGATACCTGTGTCGAAACAGCAGTTCTTGATGAGACCGACGATGCCACCCTTCCTAATGTGCGACTTGTCGTAATCGGTGAACGTGACGAGTCTCTGTAGTGTGCATTTGGAGCGATCCATGAGGTATCTGGTAAAATTCAGGGCATTATAATGTCAACGCTCTAACTGATAAAAATATCTACTAACTTTCTCATATCGGGCAGCTGGCTGAGGTTGGAAAACACAGGCGCGAGGTAGTGTAAGTTGGCGCCCTTTTTATTGTAGCTCTCTTGGCAGAAGGCGTCGACGAGTCTGTCTAGTTTGTCCTCGACTAACGGGTAAACAGCCTCAGCGCCGTATCTCGGCCTCGTTAAGTTTGACAAGAGCGCACAGGCGGGATCTGCCAGGTTGTTCTCAGGGTTCAAGATGACTTTCTCTACTAGTTCGCCAACTTCCGCGCCGTAAGAAGGTACCAGCTCAGGCACCATTTCACTGTCGGCGGCCAGGTTGAGTAGCGCCAGCAGAGCGTCTTTGGCTACCGAGGGCTGCGTGTCGGTCAGTAAAGTGAAGAGCTGCTTGTATAACGACTTCAAGTGATCTTTAATTAGTTTGCGTCCGTCTTTAGTGCCAGTTATGCCTTTGATTTTCAATAAAATTATCAATTAAAATCCATTTTTCAACGTATCTTTTAGAGTTATACCCAAGATGTTGTGCAAAGCCAATGACTTGACGTCTATCCTGCTGTCGAGGGTTAGAAACTGAAGAATTTCGTGCAGTTCTGCCATTTTGGCTTGTTTTTCTGGCAGGCACTCGGGCAGATCGGGAGTCGTGTTTGAAATCAACGTGTTCGATTGTAGCAGACGAATACAAACTGTCATTTTTATTTGCAACATTGCCAGATTTTAAAAAAACGCCACTCTTATTTTAATTGAATGTTTCCCTTTTCATCGATCACATCATCATTTCTTTATCTTAGCTATAACATTGTTAGATATATATCAATTTCAATATGTCACTATTTTAAGATGTATGCCTTTTTGCAGAGTATTCGTCTAAAAATAGTGATGGCTTTCACTTTCTAAAATAATTAACGAAGACTAACTGGAGTCTCGTAACGCCAAACGAGAATTCCTTTTATTATTCTCAGTAGAGTTTCCCTTTTTAAAATTCGATTTGTGATATCTCAGGGGCGGACAGGAAAAAGAATTCATCATTCTCATCAACTTAAAAGAAGAAGAAAAAAAATGAAACTATGAGAAAAGTAGACTTAAAAAAAGAAGAGCATAAAAAACCACTTTTCCCACGGTTACGCAATCAACCAAAGAGAATAAAATATTAGTCGACCGGCCGCTTCTCGCTATTCTTCTTTGTAAACTCCTCGGCGTTCTTCATAAACTTCTTACGGTCCTTGCTGTACTCCTCGCCCAGGTCGGCACGCAGCGGGTGCTCCGGTTCGGGGTCGTTGACGAGGGCCACCAGGGCCTGAATCACCTGATCTGTCTTTGTCGCCGGCTTCCAGTTCTCCGCACTGACGATGGGAAGGCACACCTGTACAAATCAATCAGCGCTAAGAAACTGGTTAACGTGTTCAGGATGTCAACAAATACCTGGCCCTTCTCGTCGATGTTCGGGTGGTAGATTTTCGTCTTGAAGGAAATCTTTGGGGGTTTGAACGGGTACTCGGCGGGGAAATTGATCTCGATTCTGAAGGCGCCCTTGTTGTAAGGAGGATTGTCCTGTGCAGGGCAAACAGAAGAGAACAATGAAGTAAAACCAATAAAATAATGAATAATTGATGGGTTTTCCTTACAGGAACTATGAGACCCTGCCAAGTGAGAATGTTTTGCTCGTCCACCTGAATGTCGCGAAATGATTTCATGCCCGACTTCCTGATATCCTCGAGTTCCTGCTCAGACCCAAACAGATTAACGTAAATGAAACCGCTTGTCATCAACTTGTTCAGTTCAATTTCTATAGTAGTTTACTTTGTGAAGCCTCCTAGTCGCAGCCATTGTTGTCCCTCGCTCTCACCCGTTTGCAGTTGCAGTGGCAAAGTCCAATAATCCGCTGACACGCTGATGCCTTTTTTATCAATAATAATAATCAACTTCTTTAATAATCACCCAAAGAACTTGGAAAATCAATTCTATGATGCAAATTAATTTACTCTAAATGTCATCCGTTTGTAAATTATATTTTAGATTGTTGGATAAATTTATTTTGAAAGTCGACGGTTATTTTTTTTAAATCCATCTGGCAACGCTGTATTGATCTTCACCTTATGGTGGATGCCTTGGCATCGTGAGTAAGGCCAACTCTATGATATTTATTTTCCAAACACCTACTTAATAGAACAACAAGGGCAGGTATGAAGTCAATTAGTCGGAATCATCGTGTTTTTCTGCATCTAAAACTGGTCATTAGGTCTGCTGTAACAGCAAATATTTTGAGAAATTTGGAACCGGCAATTCAGGGCTGGCCAATAACAAGCGTGTAATGCGCATGCTGAACATGGTGCGCCCGAAATATTGACCTTGCTTGCCCTTGACGTGTGACCTTTAATCCGTACAAACCGTATCTCACTCCTACCTTAGATTTTTTTACAAATTAGAATTCATCTAGTATTCTCGAGTGTCGGTCTTGTTTTTCACGGTTCCCGACTGTTTACGTCGGGATTTTCTGTTACGGGCTAGAGCGGCTCCGACCTCCCCCGCTCGATCAAACTAGAAAAGCGAGACTTGTTTGAGACCAAAATAACCTCTGTTTAACCTTTTCTTCTATTAAGGACATATAACACAAACACAAGTGGCTGAAGGTGTGCTGTAGGCTCTGTGGCAGGCATTTTTATTTTTATTTTTGTTTGCAACTTTTTTTTTGAAACCCTCCGCCTGCACCCGCCAGCCACTGAGGAACGGAATCCAGCGCAATGGCCTCTGCAGTCGGAAACGAAATGTCGCCGTCGGTCAGTCCCAACGGCAGCAACCCCAACAGCCCGTCAGACGACCCCAAGACCAACTTGATCGTCAACTATCTTCCTCAGAACTTGACCGAGAGTGAACTCTTCAAGATGTTTGTCACCATTGGTACCGTCACAAACTGCAAAATCATGCGAGACTTCCGGGTAAGCGGCTAGCTGCGTTTCTATATCGTGACGGGAATACGGGTATCGAACCAGTTGCTTTAACCTGTCTCTGTTTACCCGCAGACTGGCTACAGCTACGGTTTTGGATTCGTCAACTTCCAGAAGGCCGACGACGCTCTGCGAGCCATTCAGACACTCAACGGCCTGCAGATTCAAAACAAGCGCATTAAAGTTTCCTACGCTCGACCTCCCGGCGAGGACCGCAAAGAGACGAATCTTTACGTTACCAATTTACCGAGGTATCAAGCGAAACTCAAACTCTCCTTTAAAATTCGATGTGAAATTCATGGGTATTGATGATTTTTTAAAAATTTTACTTGTGCAGAGACATTACCGAGGAAGAATTGACCAGCGTTTTCTCTGCTTTTGGAAACATAGTGCAAATGAACCTATTGAAGGACAAAATCACGGGCATGCCGCGGGGTGTTGCTTTTGTCAGGTACGGTTTGTATGAACCAATGCAAATTTAGTTAGACTTATGAGTATATATGTAAGGAAGGTCACGATTTTAATGTGACAATATTGGAACAGATTTGACAAGCGTCACGAAGCCAAACTGGCCATGGAGAACCTAAACGACCGCGTGATGCCCGGCAGGACAAATACCTTGTCCGTCAAGATTGCTGAAGAGCACGGCAAACAGAAAGCTGCCTACTTTGCTGGCTGGGAGGCCGGAAGGCAACAAGCTCGACGTAATTAATATCAGCCCACTTTCCTTTGCTATCCAAACCCACTCGACTGTCATTTTGGGAGGGAGGGAGGGAGGGAGAGAAGAACTTGAATCTAAATGTGGAATTCCATTAATGCCTTGTACGTTTTTACTTAATCTTTAAACTTACTGCAGTTACTTCAAATTCAAATTTTGGCGCCAAAATACCTCGTTTTTTTAAACAAGCCCGTTAAACCAGATGTAATGAGATCGTTAGTTGTAATTGTTCAAGTTAGTTGAAATTCAGTATTTGAGGTATTTTTTAACGTTTTTTTTTCCTTTCAAATTCCTGGTATACGTAGTTGGTAATGTCGGTGGTCAGCAAGCGCACGGCGCGATGATGGGCCACGGTGGCCGGGCTGGCAATCACTACAACGCTGGGCTTCCGCTGGCCACGCGGCCTCCCAACACGGCTGGATTCGTTCAGATGGGTCAAGTGCGACCGGACAAGGGCGCTAACAGTAGCCGCTATAATCCCATTGGCATGGGCGGAGGCTACAATGTCTACAACTGGAACTGAAAGAGAGAAAAACAAAAAGACTTTCTACTTCTCCTGTCTCCCCTACCTTCCTTTATAAAGAAATAACTACCATTTACAGCAAAATTGTTGTGTTACCACCCTCTTCTACCACCACCAACTTCCTCCCCAAACTTTTCAAATGAACTGTGAAAACTGTAGTTTTGACCTACAGTAGGGAAACGAATAATTTGTTTTCTGTTCGCGTCATTCAACACAGTTAACCCCCGCAACCCTTTTTTCCGGGTTGTTTCTCCACACCCTTCTTTATATCCTCTTTCCAATGTTGTCAGTTCGGTTTTGGTGAATTTTTTTTTTGCTTAATTTTTTCCATATTTTTCCCCTCCTAATTGGTATCTGCACTTTATCTGCCATACTTGATTGTTTTTTTTTCTTTATTAATTTTTCTTTTAATTATTATAATTTTTTTCCTTTCCTTTTTTTGGATTTACTGAATTTTTTTTTCTCATTACAAAACCATAACAATTGTAAAGACAATGCTATTTGTCAGTTTTTTTTCGTCTCTCTTTTTATATCTTCAGTATTTTGAGAGAAATGAGAAAAGTGGATGTCTGGCTTTGCCAATGAGAAGAATTTACGAAGAACCGGAATGTTTCTGCGTCTTTAATTATTTTATTCTTAGAGATATATAAACGAGGTAGGAAAGCTTGGAATTAGTTTTGAGGATGACCGATAGATGGCGCTCTGATCGAGTGGAAACAGAGGCGGCCATCTTGTTACCTTTAAAAAAAAAGTTGTTGTTTTCAGTTTTTTCAACGTCTGCGCATCAGAACGCAACGTGCGTCAGATTTCGAGTGAATTCCAATTGAACAGCTGTCAATTCGACCTGTGTAAACGAGAAAAGGAGGACATCGAGTCAAATACACAACAAAGACCCGACACACAGGCCAGAGGGTGAAGGTGGAAAAGTGTATTGTTACGGAAAGTATATGACCTCAGCAAAGTCGAAATAATACACACACCGAGGTGATCTCGTTTCTTTTCACAATGTAAACAGAATGACCCGGCGCGGGGGTGGGGGAGGGGGTTAAGATCAAACATATGTGCATCCACCACATTAAAAATACATGAATGCAACAAGTGTTTGGGCCGAAATGTCGTCCATTACCCGACAGAATGTCGAAAGTGTATATATGTCGATATACCAAACAACTGAATGAAAGAGAGGGAGAGAGAGAGTGTGTGTGTGAAAAGAGGTGAAAGAGAAACGGTAGGAACGCACGCAAGAAATCAATTGATATCAAAACGCTGGTTTGGTGTTGTGTGTGTATCATATTCCGTGTGTTGCATATACGCGCGTTATAAAACTTGTGAATGTAAATTATGACGAGAATGAAATAAAAGAGCAGATGAAATATGAATGCAGAACACTTGCGACTTGTAGTTTTTCCCTTTGACTGTGGTATGATTGATGACTAGTAAAACTGTCGGCGGCATGTTTTGAATTCAATGCAGTATCGTGTATACATATAAAAATGTAAAAAGCCCCAAACGTTCACATGTTGTCGGCAGATGCTATCTTCCATAAACTACACACAGAATAAAAAGAAGCCCTTTTGTCTTCACTATTTCAAGGTTAAAACTTAAACGGTGGGTGTTGGGGGTAATTGGACCACCTCTGTATAACATTGACTAGAGAGTAGGTCCAATTATTCAACCTCATCCAATGCCACTGACCAATGTCAAGAACAGAGTTCATTAGGGTTTATGACTAGACTTATAACAAAGGACAACAAAGCGTTGGGGCAATTGGTCCACTTTGACTTTCTTAGGTTTTCGTGACCGGTGCACTAAACCAGTACGTCGGTCCAATTGCCCCTAGCCTATTTATGAATAAAACCATGGGGCCATGGTACAATTGGACCACCCTCTCCCCCATTAGGGTCACATTGGACCACTGCTAGTTTTGAATGACTTATGGGACTGGTTCGACGGGGTGGCCCAGATGCCCCAATACGTGGGAAAAGGACATTTGGTTAGTTCTTGTACATATCGCAGAGGACTTTCTCCATGGGCGTTGACCCGATGGTATGTCTGAAGTAGAGGTGTTCCAGGCGAGCTGCTGGAACATGGCGGAGGAGCGGCAGAGTGAGGAGTAGCCGTCCGAAGCGAGCCGGATGCTGAGGGTTGTGGTTACGCACGTGTTGACCCAACATGACCTGAGCCTGGTCCTGAAGGTTCTCCACTTGGACAGGATCCTATAGGTGGTGGGGACAAAAACGAGGTCAGCAGGGTCCTACACTGTCTTACTTTTAAATCTTCCCAAATTAACGATATAACGTTGCGAATTTACTTAAATATAATGTATCTCTGATGAGTTGTACTTGGTAATTATTGTCTAAGGCGGTCCAATTGACCCGACAAGGCGGTCCAGATAAGCTCATATCACTGCTTCTAAATAAGATACGGTTTTGTACAATTACAAGGAATGCTTTATACGATAAGATCGTGTAGCTACGTGGTCCAATTGACCCCAACAAGGCGGTCCAAATCACCCCACCCGTGTGACTTTAGCCAAGAAGTTTGAGAATCTATTTGGAATCGTTTGTTTTTATACGGAGGATCGTGTTCAGCTTGGTGGTCCAATTGACCCCTAACGAGGTGGTCCAAATCAACCCGTACATGTGGCTCTGTTCAAGAATCTTTAGAATCCACTTAGAATCGTTTGTTTGGTACAAAGGATCGCGGTTAACTAAGTGGTCCAATTCACCCTAACCAGTCGGTCCAAGTTACCCCATGCAAGTGATTTCAGCCAAGAATCTTGAGGTTGAGGATGCATCAGAATTAGTTGTCTAATACGAAGAATCGTGTTCAGCTAGGTGGTCCAATTGACCCTAACAAGGGGGTCCAAATCACCCATGTAAGTGATTTTTAGTCAAGAATATTGAGAAACTACTCGGAATTATTTGTCTAACACGAAGGATCATGTTTGGCAACGTGGACCAAATTGACCCTAAGGAGGCGGTCCAATTACCCTATTGGTATTCAGAACGGAAACTTTCATACCTTGAGGCCTTTAGTTTCCTGTTTGAAGAGAACAATGGCTTTGAGACAGGCGAATTCCACGGGATCGACCGTCAGGTTCCTGAAACGCTGGACCAGGTCGTTAAGGAATCTCAGGTCAGAGGTCACGTGACTGATTTTGGTCAGTTCAGTCAACGGGAGTCCCACTTGTTGACTGAAACTGCCAGCCGAGAACAGGTTGCAGTTTTCCCCGGGTAAACAGAGTTGAATGGCGCACAAGATGAACAGTTCCGACCAGGATTCTTCCAGCAGGATCACCTATTAAGTATGAATTTCATATAATACTAAATTAATGTTAATTAATTTACTAATGTATGTAGTAAGTTCGCCCTTATCGATTTACCTGATCGCGGAACGGAAGAGCGGCAAACGACGGTAAATTCTTGGCCCACTTGACCGCCATGAACAGTAGGCGGGCCGCCGTTTCGTAGATACTGTCACGCGATTGGAGCTGAAACAGAGGGGGCGTGGTCTCGTGGTACCAGGACCCGCCCATCTGCGACGCCGGCTGCCCTGATTGGCTGATCAGGTGCTCCGCCCCCATGAATGACCGGTTTCTCAAGGACACGGGACTGCCGTTGCTGTCCTTATTCTCCGAGTTGTCCGTTGATCGAGGCTCGGACAAATCTATAAGATTGTTATTAAAGTTAATCCATTCCACATTAAGTTTAATTGTACTCCTAAACGTCTGAATGAAATTGAAATTAAGTTTTAAAACGGGAACCAATCTTTCTTGATCCGTATAAACTTTAATTACACTCGAATCTTTAAACTGAATCTTAAGTTAAGATTAAGAAATTACCTTCATTATCGTGATCACTGTGAACTCTCTCGCGTTTGTTATCCTGAACTTGTGCTGCAGCAGCAGGATTACCGTCGCTGCGATGCTGCTGCGGCTGATGCTGGTGCTGCTGAGAGGCGAAGGAAGTGACGTACTGCGCATGAGCAGCAGCAGAAGCCAATCCCATGGCTAAAGAAACTGGCGGCCTGATTTTTATTAAACAAAGGTTGGTTGACTTGGATGTGCTGAAACGCCCACTTACTGGTGTTGAATTACTATAGTTTTACAAATTTATTTATAGTTTAAGTTAAATTTAGTTTAAGCTTGCACCACTATAATGAGACTAGAATTAGTTAAATGTAAGTTAATTGAAGTTAGTTTAAGTTATTGCTACTTTACTAGCGACGGATAAGGTCTATACAAGTAAGTGTATCTAGTTATACGCTTAAGTTTTGTATGAAATTAGTTCAAAATGAAGTTTAAGTAAAATGAATTGAAGTTAGGGATGTTGATTATAGTTACCCGAAGGCTCCAACAGCAGCTGCAGCTTCTCGCAGGATTCTCTCGTGATCCATGTCGGCCAGAACTTCCGGACGTAAAGTGGCGCTGTTCCGGGGTTGACGCTCGTTTTGGACCGCTGCAGTTTTAGTTGGGTTATAGTTAGTTTTGTTAGTTTTGTTAGTTTAGTTTAGTTGGGTGTAGTTCTGAGTCAATCTTGTTAGTTGGAGTTGGGTTGCTAGTTTGGTTGGTTCTAGGTAGTTTGTTAGTTTTGGTTAGTCTTGTTAGTCTATGTAGTCTTGTTAGTTTTAGTTATGAGGCTATTACTGATAGTTAGTTTGGTTATAGTTAGTTTCGTTAGTTTAGTTTATTAGTTAGTAAGTTGGTTGTAGTTGCTTTGGTTAGTTTTATAGTTAGTTTGTTAGAGTCAGTTATAGTTATACTAATTGGATAGTTTTGGTTAGTCTTGTTAGTTCTAAGTTAGTCTAGATGAACTTGTTGGTTCCAGTTATGAGGCTATTACTGTTAGTTAGTTTGGTTATGGTTTGTTTCGTTAGTTCAGTTTAGTTAGTTAGTTGGTTGGTTGTAGTTGCTTTAAGAGTAAGTCTGACTCAATCTTGTTAGTTGGATTTGGGTTGGTAGTTTCGTTAGTTTTAGTTAGTTTGTTAGTGTCAGTTATAGTTATACTAATTGGATGGTTTTGGTTAGTTTTGAAAGTTAGTTTGAGTTATAGTCTTGCTAGTTTTAGTTATGAGGCTATTATTTTTAGTTAGGTTGTTAGTGTCAGTTAGTTATCTTAGTTGGATTGTTTTGGTTAGTTTTGGTTAGTTTTGTTAGTTCTGTTGTCGTTATAGTTTGCTAATTCTAGTTAGTCTACTTAGGTTTAACAGTTTCAGCACGATTGTTAAGTTTGTTAGTTATAATTAGCAAAGGTAATTGCTGGTTAGTTTTTACGTTAGCACATTGCATTTAGTTAGCTACTTGTACGGTTACTGCCCTAGTTAGTCGTTCTGTTAGCACAAGGGTCCTAAACGACTTTGCTAGCCAGTGCGACTCTTTTAGTCATCATCACTCATCGAAGTTAGCTCGTTAGCAAAGGTACTGGAATAAACGTCGACCAGGTCGTTAAAGATGATTGATTTAAGTTACAGATGTCATTTAGCTGTCGAAAACATAACAAAGCTACTTACTAATTCAAATGCTAATTTTCACACAACTTAAAATCATTTGCCTGTCTGAACTATATTCAACAATGATGAAACTGTGAAGAATAATTCGTTAGCATCCTCCTTAACTAATCGATTAGCCACTTACAGTTACTAACTATCTTACAGAAAGGTAGCTCTTACTATCTATAACTACATCATAAGCAATATTAGCTATAGAAAGTGACTCACCATCTTTGTTCATGCCCATCTGAAGACATTTCCTGAGACGGCAGGCCTGGCATTGATTGCGGTGAGCCTTGTCGATAACGCAGCTGCCCGTCCCCGCCTGACATCTGCGCATTTTTCAGCGTTAGTTTCAAAATTAGATTTCAAATTGAGTTAAATGCAAAATTCCACCCCATACTAACTAGAAGAACGGTCTTTGACCCAAACGAACAGCCTCAGGGCAAAGATCACGTGACTCATGCAATATACTCAATTCATACAAAATCATAGTGTCCTAAGTCATATTTCACTTAAATATTATTCGAATCCCACCTAATTAGACTTAACAATATACACAGAATGGGATGAACTCCTTGTGCCCAAACTTGTGACCCCAAACGTTCGACATATAGCCTAGCAGGGCAGAGATCACGTGACTCGACTAAAGTAGATACTGGTATAGTATGTATAGCATAGTGTAGTATAGTATAGTACATAGTATAGCACAGAACAGCATGATAGTTATATCATAGTACAGTATAGTGTAGTATAGTACAGTCCGTATAGTATTAAGTATAGTGTGTGTGTGTGTGTGTGTGTGTGTGTGTGTGTGTGTGTGTGTGTGTGAGTGTTTATTAGTTATTTCCAGTCTTGTATAGTATTATTATACGAGTATTCTGTGCCGCCTATAGAGCAAAAAAAATGGGTCATGAATGGTGGGAATTGCAATAATAATTTTCAGACTTTAGATTTTTATTTCGGCAAAACTAATGAGCCGATTACAACGAAACTTTACCAGTGCATTAAGTACGACTAGGTCTAGACTCAGTATTTTTTGGGTTGCGATACCTTTGAAAGTGCGGTAGCAGTAAGCAGTCAACTTTTCCCCAGCCAGGACCCTTTTCTTACTGCTCTTGACTGTACAATACTCACTGCTATCATTCAACATTTTACGTCTTTATGAATGATGTAGTAGAATGGGTAATGGCCATCTTACCTGTAAATCAAACGGCGCCTGACACTACGTTTGAAGAATCCGCTGCATCCGTTACAGGCGAGGATGCCGTAGTGTTTCCCAGAGCTGCTGTCTCCACACACGAGGCAAATCAATCCGGGTATCGCGTTCTTGCTACTACTGGTGCTACTATCGCCGCTCCGCTTCGGGGTAGCGATCGCACTGACGGTCGTGGTGCTCTCTATGGAGGTAGCGCGGGTATCGCTGTCGGAGGCGTAGGGCAGTTTAGCTAGGTTCTGGTGAGGAAAGGGTAGCGGCAGCGGCATGGGAAATGACGTCAGCGGCGGTAGCGGGAAGGGTAGCGAAGGGTAGCAGTGCCCGGAGGGTAGAGCGTATGAGGGTAGCGAGGGGTAGCAGAGTTTGGAGGGTTCTCTCCGGTGATGAGTATCGTCTGCCGAAGAAATGGATGTGACGGAAGAGCTGGATGGAGATGGAGTGCGCGATGGTAGCGGCTGGTGGGTATCGGGTATCAAGTTGATACTCTCTTCATTACCTGAGATATTTAACCAATAGGAATCACGTTAACAAGTCTCATACGACCTTAACTTTTCGGTCTAATGATTATAAATAGATAATCCTAATCAACGTGTATTAATTATTTAGTTGCTAATGCCTAATGCTAAGTAAAAGGGCAATACTGTTTACTTACAAATGGAGGAAGGACAACCTGAATTAATTTAACTATTGGCTGACATAATAAATCAGCAACGTTTAGGCCTGATGGTTCCCACCCCTTTCGGGTTGACAAAGATTATATGGCGTCAATAAAAGGCCTATCAAAACAACAACTGGTGTCAGCATGGCACAAATGGTGCAACACGCTATATCACACGCAACGAGGGTTGGGGTGCGGGGGTGCATTAATAGTTTTCTGTTCCCCTTGCCCTATATGTAACTATACCTATGCATCTATATATATCTATCCATTTATCTACCTGCCTATCTATCTGTGACTACACCTTTACAAACCTAGACATGTATTGTCTTTTCATCTGGCTACCTACTGTCTATCTATCTATCTATCTATCTATTTATCTGTCTAACTATCTGCCTATCTACCTATCTACATATAATATATATCCATCTATCAGTCTGCCTGTCAGTACCTCTATCTATTGTCCACCTCGGTCCACCTGTCTATCTATCTATCTATCTATCTACCTACCTATCTATCTGCCTCTATCTGGCTGTCAATCTATTTGTCTATACCTATCTAGCTATCTGCCCACCTATCTATCTATCTGTCTATCTAACTACCTACCTTCTATCTGTCTATCTACCTATCTATCTGATTATCTATCTACCTATCTGTCTGTTTTATCTGTCTGGCTGTCGTTTCTATTTGTCTATACATATCTACCCAACTCTCTATGCCTACCTTTCTTACTATCTGCCTACCTATGTCCATATCCATCTATCTATCTATTTGTCTAACTATCTGTCCATTTATCTGTCTATCTATCTATCTATCTATCTATCTCTATGTCTATCTATCTATCTATCTATCTACCCATCTGTTTCTACGTGTGTATCTTCCGGTTTCTATTTTGCCCCATAATAGAAAACAATCTGCGGGGGCCGCAATTGTTTTGCTCAGTAGTTGCGTACAGAAGCATGACGACCGGGCGATATACACGATGGGGTGATGAGGGTATCTAGGCTGCTGTGCGTTTGCGGAAGGCGCGACATGGGATGTACGTTACAATAGTCACTAAGCTGGAATTAGAAGACCCAATCAGCTTTCTAACCCCCATGTCCCCCCCGCGCAGGAATTACCTTGTTAATCCCTTGACCAGAAACCAGCCATGATACATTATAGACACACAAACTAAGCCAAATGCTTTCTATTCGCCCCCAAACTGTGATATAACCACAATCAAGTAACATTAAATAGTAATCAAATTAATCGATAGAAACTAATGTATTTAATCAATATCTATATAGATTACTACACACGATATAGCAAATGTCGTAGTGCGTTAGTTTACTGCATATAGCATCATTACCTTTATAAGTTTTAATTTAAAACTGTATAATGTAACTTATTACTTCATGTAGCTAGTTGGCTGACCGATCATTGTAACACCACTTCAATTAAGGTATACCAGAAGTGTAGTTATTTAAGTAATACGAATGTATATCTGGATAGTTGATAGCATAGTTTAAGCTTCGTCTGGTTATTAGTTTTACTTACCGAATTAGTCGGTTAAGTAGCTAAATAGGAGCTAGTTATACGGACGCGTTAGATAATTACGCAATCGAAGTTGACGACCGATATAAACACATAAACACATTAATCGTCACTTAACATTTTACCTAAACCAATACTTCAAGCATAACGTTGGTTTTTAACTATCTAAACTACCTATATAGGTATTACCTTAATACTGAGTCAACTACTAGCACGCTCTGCTGCTAGTATTAGGACTACTAGTAAGATTTTAGTATCGATATCTTCGTAACTCTAGCAACCATTGTAATTAGTATACCTGTATATCGTATTACTGTATTAACCGCATAACTACTGATGTACGTACTATGGGCCTTTGATTCTTACATAACATTGTTGCTGCTATAGCCTACTACCGATAATACTACTGAGATAACTGCTTAAATTTTCATTTTCAGTTTAGTATTCTTATTTGGAATGCTGTTGCTACTGCTATTACTCCTACTTGCTAACACTATACTACTACTGCCTACTACGACTACTGCTACCATTACTATCATAACTGCCAGTATTACTATTACTACTATTACTACTACTGCTACTACCATTACTCCTGTAAACGCCACTACTACTGTTACTACTATTACTACTACTGCTACTACTACTGCTACTACCATTACCCCTATAACTGCCACAATTACTGTTACTACTATTACTACTATTGATACTACTGCTACTACCATTACCACCATAACTGACACTACTACTGTTACTACTATTACTACTATTACTACTATTACTACTACTGCTATTACTGCTACTACCATTACTACTTTTACTGCTACTGCTACTACTAGCGCTACTACCATTATTCCTGTAACTGATACTACTACTATTACTACTATTACTACTTCTGCTACTACCATTACTACCATAACTTGCACTACTGCTGTTACTACTATCATTACTATTACTACTACTACTACTACTGCTACTATTACTGCTACTACCATTACTTCTACTACTTCTATTATTACCTGCATACTAGCATTACAACTATACCGCTATATTACTACTTACTACCAGTACAATATGCATCCACTATACTACTACTAATAGTACTACTACTATTACCGTTACTATTACGCTTACTACTACCTCTGCTACTAATGCTTTTCACTATATTGTTGCCAACATTACAATTACTATTTGAACTATACTATACCACTCCTACTGAAAATACTATCACTTAGCAAATAAGTACTACTAGTACTATTGCAGCAGACTATATTCTTACTACAGGTTACTATTGGAACACTATAGGCTAGTATTTTACAAGGCCGATAAACAAACTACTGCTAATACAGCAGGGTTTCTTGCTATAACCCTGAAATAGGAAACAGTAAGCAGCGACCCTAGTTGCATTGAATGCTTAAAGTGGATTCGCTTGTTTTGCGATTTGCGCGTTATGTGTAATACCTCCGCCCCGCTTTGTATGATTGAATGGTATACAGTTCGGGGTTGTGGATGTCGTCATCGAATAAACATGCAAATGAAATCGGGCAAAGTGGATTCACGTGACCCTTTACGAAGCAGCGCGTCTGTATATCATTTGCATTTATGTCAACCGGCACAGCAGCAGCTGATTACTTTAAAGCAGTTGCTATGACGCCATATGACCACACAATATTCATAATACGACTTTAATGTCGAAATTGGAAACAGTCATTGTCAAGTTTATACTCAAACTCTAGTTACTAATGATATCATCGGGGTTTTAGCTTAAGAATAGGTAAATTTAAAAGTGCCGGCGGAAGATTGTATAATACTGTTCCGGCATTTTCTGTCGGGAAAGGAGACGCGCACAATGAAATCGGGAGAATGCCCGCGCGCGTGCGGCAAGTACTTGAGCAATCAAATTAGCCGCCATTGATCAGGATTCAATTGACGAGACTATGGAAGTGGCAATATCAATCAAGTCAATTGACGTAATCAGTTGACACAACACTGTGCTGGACTTTTTGTTAAGGACCATAGCGGGACAATTGAATTCCAACGGTCGCCCTGCGACACGACCAAACTTGTGTCTAACGCAATTCTCGATACACTTGTGCACTTATACAACTTTCCCTTTCACATGACAAGAATCTTTTTTTTTCAGCCGATAACGTTTCCAGATCTCTCTCTTTTACATTACTGTAATCTCCTATTGTGTAAATGAATTAATTTTGATATAATAATTTGAATAAATCTACGTTAACAAATTCAATACAAAAACTAAAAGAAATCACTGAAAGAATTATGATTAAACAATAGTTAATTAACGATTTAAATTCAGGAATTAGATATTCCTGCATTTTCGTTGGAAGGATTTCCCTTGGAAATCAACAAGGTTGCGTAATGAATTCAATTATGCCCTGGGGGCATATTAGCGCGCTGCCCGCCGGCTGAGCTAAGAGTCCCCGCCGGCCGATTCGAGGGACGCGCCGGGGTACGGAATTCGCAGGGCGCCGCAGCCGTGCGACTCGAATTCAATTTGCTTGTTGAACGAGGCGGCCAGCTCTTCTCAGCTTAATCCACTTTGATTGTTCCCGGTTAACAGCACCTGAGTCCCCCTTACGCCCTCCCGGTTAGCATTTTAGCCAGAATCTCGAGAGAATCAATACGTCGTACCGGAGATTCTTACACTTTTTTTTAGATTCTTCAAACTGGAAAAGTTACCAAATGAAAAAAAGTGGATGAAACTTACTGTTGCTGGTAGAGACGTCCATTGCCAATGAGACGCTGGCTAGGAGAACGAAGCGGTGAAGAATTTACGGAAGCCAAAAAACTCGGGTCTGAAGAGGCCAAAGGGGTCGCAGCCAAAGTCTAGTCAGAGTTGGTGTTCCACTGTCAAGTGCCACGCTCAATTGGAGACCACAGTAAAAATACATTTCAGTGGCTAGTCATACCGGCCAGGGGATAACTCCTCCTACTGGTGATTTCCATCAACAAACCAACTTGGCGGGGTTCTTTAGTTGGCGGCCCTATCTCCTGCCTTCATTGAGTTACAATCCTTATAAAACTTTAACTGTAGTTAAAGTGAGTGATGAGAATGAGGTGGGCATTGTTTTTAAGATGGCGGTGTTCGAGGTTAAGTCAGCGCGGAATTAAAAACCCGCCAAAGTAGCGGATGCGGAGGTACGGTGTGATTTTTCGCGGGTCCCCGCCCCATCAGAGGTGGACGCCTGAGGCAAAAAGCCAAGCCGTCTCCTTCCATTGGTCAATACCGTAGTTTGATGTTGGCGCTGGCTTCTCCTATTGGCTGGCCACCGGGTTACCGTCCGGACTCCCCAAAGTCGCCCGAGCTTAAACGCGTCGCTGCCCTGCGTAACTTTTGCGCCGGGCCCGTCAATAACCGCGGTAATATTATACGTCTGGACTTGACTTTCATTTAAATTCATAATAATTACATCTTTGCAATCAAGTTAACTGAAATGGATAACTTTACAGGGAACTGAATT
>JAIQCU010000680.1:0-38510 GCA_022114935.1 Leptestheria dahalacensis | reverse complement strand
GGTGGCTTCCTTCCTATCTTCTGATTGGCCATGCTTGTAGCTCAACCAATCAGACTTGGATTCCGAAGGCGTCGGTTTCTCTCGCTTTTTTCAGTCGATATTCCTTGGAAATTCAAACATGTAGGGAAGAGTCAGTCATTTCTATGGGTTTTGGTTTACGGAATTTCAGTAGCTTAATGTACACATTAAACAGATGAATCTTTCAACCTTCTCTTTTCCTTTCCTTTTTCCTCCAGTCAAGTTACACGGTTTTTGGAAAAGCAGTCGAAAATCCGAATCGTATTTTACTTGTGCAGATTTTTTTCCTGAAACGCTCTACGTCGCCAATATATATTTATATATATATATATATATACCAAATATCACAGAAACTTTGCCCTTCTTTGTGTTTTGTTTCCTTGACAAAAAAAAATCCTCCCTGTTATCCTCTCGGAACATGTCTGTTGTTATAACTTTCGACAAAAGGAAGAAAAAACCAACTTAAGATAAACGAACACAAGAAAAAAAATTATATGACAAAAAAATAAAGTCAACTATCTAGCTGTTTCACGCAGAATTCTTTATTCATTTTCTCGAATTATGCCTGTGTGTATTACGCAACCCGTCGGAAAGTCGATCCTGTTTGCAGCTGTAACCAGATATCATTAGCCCACATATAATTATCGTCAATGAAAAGCAGGTCCCTCTCTCTCCATCCCCAAGGCCGAGAGTAACTCTTGAAGATAATGACCAGAAGAGATTTTGCTGCAGACGGCACTGGGGAATTGAATATTGCAGCAGCCCACCTTATCAAGACGTGCTTCTCTGGGACTCTCATAGAGAGAGACGCCATAATGAAGATACTGTTGTTTCGAATGCGAACGTTATATCTGATTCTCCAAGGGATTAAACCGCGGCAACATCTGCATTTCCAATGGCCTGAATCGTCAACTATAAACACGATCCGTGGAACGTGGCGCGTGAACAATACAGCGTTGCCAGCTCCTTACAAGGAGTATTCTATAAATATAATTCAGCCTCTAACACCGACAATATAATTCTCTAGTGATAACTGCATGTCAACACTATAAAAACTAATGAAAAATTAAACTAACTAAAGTTAATTACTGTCGTAAACCATAAACAAACAATTGGGAAACGTGGCGCGTAAACAATACAGCGTTGCCAGTTTTTAACTTAACGTAAATCAAATGAACATAGAATAACTTCATATCCATATTGCAAGTTAGGTTGTCTTTAATTAAATAATATATACTTTAAAAAATAATGTAAAAAATAAATAATAGAACGCAATTTTTGAAATACAAAATACAAATGATAAAGGATTATAATAAAATCAATAAAGATTGAAATTAAAGAAGACCTGTATCGTATACGTGACAGCAAATTGTTTTGTTTACGTTATTCCTTATCTCGCAGTTCGATTTATAAAAACAAATCTGGCAACGCTGTCACGTAAGCGAACAGCAGCCGTGTATTAGAAACGTCACGTCGCTTTCTGATTCTGACACTTGTTGCATTTTCTCAAACACAACAGCTGGCTGGCCTTTTTTAATCAACAAGTCATTTTTTTAAAAAACTGATCAAACTTAGTTGAATTTTTAAACAAGACATAAAATGAGGAATTTTATTAGATTCGTATTCGCCTATCTTGTAAGCACAACATTAGTTTTATGTGAAACTCAAACAGATGAAGTCCAAGCTTCTCCTGGCGTTGCCATGGAATATAAAGTTCACGTCGATCCTGGCAAAGAAGAATGTTATTATCAACACGTGCAACAGGGAGCTACAATCTACGTTAGCTTCCAGGTATTTCCGCGACGTATTCTCTGTTCTGCGGTGTTGCTAACGTCTTGTGTTTTTATCTTCCACGCAGGTGCTGAGGGGGGGCGACGGCATGGCCGGTTTTGCCGTGAGACATCCCAGCGGGGAACTGGTGCACCCTTACCAGTGGAAGCAGTCGTCGGAGTACCAGGAGATTTCTGCCACGGGCGGGTACTACGGAATCTGTGTCGATAACCAGTTTTCACGATTCGCTGCCAAGTTGGTTAATTTGTACATAACGACGTTCAGGTAATATTGCTTGATCTTGAAGCGATATTCAAAGTTGAGATTTTACAAGTATTTAGGTACGACCAATGGGAAAAGTTTGCTCAGGAGTTGCAGGAAGCCGATGTTAGCGCCGAAAATTGCACGGTAATGAAAGAATTTGCTTGCACGGTCTTACGAGTCGAATCGTTAATGTGCATTTCCTTCGTAGTTGATCCTGCAAGGTGTGGACATGCAGATTCAGGAAATGCTGCAGCATCAGCAGTTGAGTCGCAGCCGGGAAGCCCGAGACTACAGTCTGCTCGTTGATAACAACAGCTACGTCCAGTTTTGGTCGTTCATGCAGATTGCGGTGGTTATCACGTGCTTCGTTGTGCAAGTCTACTTCGTGAAGAAACTGTTCGACACCAAGTCGGGCATGCGAGGCCGGATATAGTCCCGCAGACGGAAAACCATCGAATCTCCCTAGTGAAAGATCTGCAAAAAACACAAATTCTTTATAACATGACATAAAATTACATTCCATGGTTGTTTACTTATGAATCTGATCCACCACACAAAACCAACAGGAATTGTATTTGCTGTTAACTTGATAATTGACAAATGACTGGCATATTATTTCTTACGAATTTTTTTTATAGAAAAGTTTGTCCTATGTTTTTAAAGGGTTCGGGTTTTAAGAGATTTCTAAAATAAATAATTTTAAAAGAGATTGGGTAACTTGCTTGCCATTGTTGAAAACTAAAACTGTTGCCGGAGGAAATAAAGGACAGATTGGGTCAGATAATCCTGACGTGTCTGGCCCTTGTGCAAGCTATATTGACTTCCTGACAATAAACCAATTGCTTCTTCCGCTTGTCCCATTTCCTCGCTGAGCAAAATCTCGTTTCTTTAGTCTATTTTTGAACTTGCAGCCATGAAAAACGAAATCTGAAGGTAAAGTTACAAGTTGAAATGCCGAGTGTAAAACCCACTCGTTGAAGGGTTGCGTGCGGGATTATTCGAGTAGGTGGAGGCGGAATACTGATTGTTTTTCAATGAGACCAAGGTCTCGGCGTTTAGACGTGTAGACGAGTTCAATTAGCAGAGCCCATTCAAGTTGCGCAGCGCCAAGTAGGAAGTGTTTCATTTCCGCCCACCAAACGAAGTTCCTCCGCTTGTTCAGAAAGCAGCAGCGTCGCATAGGGATTCGCAAAGCAACAAGTGCAACCCAAGTACCATTGGTACATCAGCTGGATGATCCTTAACTCTACCGCGCTGTGAGTTTTGTTGTCCTTTTGGGTGGAAGACATCGCTCCTCAGCTCCACGATACTGCTAAGCTTATTTCATTTGGCACGTTTTTGCTTCAAAGTGGGCCGTCGGAGCAGAAACACGGAGGAAAGCACGTTTATCCTCCCAACTACGTGAACAAGTGGGAATTGCTTGGAGGAAACTCTTAAGGAGCAGAACGGGCGATCGATCACAGTTGCGTGGGATGGGTGTATGTATATCCTACACTGACATACTTGTCATCAACAATAGTAGCTCGCCAGAGTTTCTTCAAATAGCGTCACTACAACCGGGCTTCTCAACCCGTTTTCGCTGCTGCCTTCTTGCCCTTGCGATCAATTTAAAAGTTGCTGTCCAAAGTCAATCAACTTGCGGTAAACGAGTCTAGAATATTCTCCTAACGAGCGCTATTCGAGGGGCATACAACCCGAGCCATGATGAAGAAACTGAAATCCAAACTTCATTATAAGTTTCAAAGCGACTGCAGCTCAACAACAAGCATTAATAGAAAAGGTAAGATCAAGATTACAACTTTGAGTAGAAAATTATAGGTGAACGGTATTGTGAAGTATTTGGTTTTGGAAGCTCTTTTTCTTCGTAGTAAAAGAACTTGAGAAAAACATCCACTGGAAAGTCTTTATATATCAATTTTTCTGCTGCACGGTAGACTGGTTCTCATGAGGAGATGCTCGCAACACCGTAAGAAGTCCGAATTTCGTTCTTTGGGAAGTAAACAGCCATTTACTTTACCCTAAACCACTTTTGTAATATTAGAATTGCTTTTTTCTCCATGCATAAGCAGACTGCTATTCAAAGAGAGCAAGCAACAAGGCCTTCATTTTCTAATCATCGATGTTCTCGCTCTAGGCAATCAACCTTGGGAGTATTATCCTTCGACAAATCGATCCAGCCAGTCGTCAACAATGAAACTCGACAACGTGAAGGGCTTCAAATTTCCAAAGCTCCGCTTCTTTGATCATCTGTTTAGTAATAACAAGGATTCGAGCCCTGACGAGTCATTTTACCAGCGAAAGCTAACAAAAACAAGATCGAAATCTAATAACGAACTTCACAGACTTCCAAGGTACAGATTCTCGAGCACCCTTAATCATTCACGTGCTGGTTCTGTAGAACTTCTACTCGATCAGAACGCACCTGAATGTTTACCAACATCCGTCAAACGCCATCTAGCGGGCAGATGTGTAACTACAGCAAAGTCAGTAGCAATAGGGAGACCACTGAAAGACCTCGAAAGTCTATCTTTCGACCCTCTCTGTCGACAGCTAGTTTACCCCGAGCTGAAAACGTATTCTATGCACAATCCATCGTTTACGGCCCATCCTGAAGACGGAATTTTAGCAGCGGGCTGGTGCACGCTTAGACAAGCTTTTAGCCCCGCGAGTTCAGAATTTGATGTTGCAGACGACGCGGAAACTTGCACGGGAACTTGTGCCGTGTTTCACGAACTTAGTTTTGAAGACGAATCCAAGAGAACTTCGCTGTGGTGTGCTGTAAAGAGCAGGAGCTCGCCAGGCACCCCGAATCTGAAATCACCTATCAACCGTCCGTGTTCAACTGGTTATACTCACTTCAGTGCTTCTTTTACGTTAACGGTAACAATCCCGCATACAACATGCTTTTGTCACTTACAGCTGCCAAAGATACACTGTAGTTAACTCTAATCCTGTTATGAAATGCTAATCATCGTAATATTTTCATGTTGGTTGCAGTTTGTTGGAGCAATTGAAGTGCGGACTTCGATGAAACTTTTAGATCCCAGCATGCGTTCCGAGCTTATCAAGTAAGTTACGTTCAGTCGTCTATACTAGTACCTCTATTCTAATGTTGGAAACTTGTTTAGAGAATGTATCCGGCGTGTTTGTGAAGCCGCTGAAGTAAAGCCCGCTGGTCCAAAGCGCAAAGTATAAACAATGAGAGTATGAATTGCAGCTTGGGGAAATAAGAATTTTCTCGTTTGTAGGTGCAGAAGAAAATGAGCAGCATCCTTTACAACACTCCCCAGACGCCCTACAGCAACAAGCAAGCGATTCTGACAATCGAAAGTTTCACTGTGCAACTTTTAACACTTCCCAGTCGTCACGTTTTCGTCTGCCACGATATAACTGATGTATCGTACCTCTGCACTGGCGATACGGTATGTACGGCGATTGTAACTATACTAGTTTATCATCAATGTCAACTTTGAATTTCACAGGAGACCTCGGAGTTCATTGCTTTTGTGGCCAGGGACGTCCGTCAGAGACTATGTTACGTACTGCGTTGCAGAGACGACAGGGAAGCTCGCCTGATCATTTCTAGCCTAAGCCATGCTTTTGACCTGAGGTTTAGGCAGAACATGAAAAGAACATATCGTAGTGGACCTGATTTAAACCTCCTCTGAAAACTGAACAATGATATGCATTTCCCTGAGATATATACAAAGTTACACTAAACTCGACATAACCTGCAGTGTTTGCTTCTCTAACTGTTAAACTAAAGCTCTTAGTACAAGCAATAGACGGACGGATCGAACCTATCAAGCTTAATGAACAGGACTAAGGAACACTTGAAGTAGCCGTATGAATACTACTTCCATAAAAAAGGTCGGATGCCATTGGTGAGTAAAATATTCGACCTAAATGGCCGCTGTGCGGCAGCACCTTCTTAGGAAAGCCAGCGACAGAGCAGCCATTGGTTGGGTTCGTATGTAGGCCCCGCCTCCGGAGGTTTTTTTAGCCAATCGTTAAAAAGTAGAACTTTTCCACGCTGGGACCCCCCCTGCGTTCAAAAACTGAGCTCTTTTATTTTGTAGACTGTTTTGGCAAGGAAGCTAACTTTGAAGGCCGTTTCACATAGTTCAGGGTTGACGTCAATGCAGGGTAAATAAGCAGTCGTGCTGCCGGTTTTCGGTTGCGAAGTTGATACTCTCTCCCCGCTCCCTTTATCGTCGCCTGTATAACGAGGTAATGAGGCCATTCGATACGTTTCGTCCATTACGCTTATCACTACAAACGTACCATCTGTTACAGCTTACACGGTTTGGCTATTAGCTTGTATGACAATTAGTTCGAGGTTGAACGGCGATCATGTTCCAACGGTTACTCTGTATCAGTTCATAACAACGTATAAGCAGTAGTGTTTCCAATGCAATTTAGTTGAAGTAGGTTAGACTGATTAATGCAACACTGTTTGAAAAAGGATTTTAAAGAGGTGGCATCCCCGTGAAAGTTAATTTATAGATCGACGGTAGCCATTGGCAGACCAGCCAAGAGAGCGAGCCCCTCAGCTCCGCAAATAGCCTTGCTACGTCAACGAGAAGATTGGATTAAAATTAAAACTTTAAACTATCGTCATAGAGGAAAGTTTCCTCTATGCTATCGTTGTAAAAATACACGTTTTATATTTTTAAAAAAATCTTAATTTACTAAAATATTGCGTAGAAGCATAAAAACATGTACTCATCGGTAAGGTAATCATATACATAGAGTAATCGAATAGGTCACGTGGTCTATTTGTTGACATTGTTTTGTAATCATCCGCACAATCCGCACGCACGACAGCATTGCGAAGTAAAAACGTAGGTTTACTATTCGTTCGAACTTGTCTTTGATCTCCTCCAAGTAACTTAATATACAAATTGTCATTTGTATTATAAAATTTCACAATCGCAGTCGCTGCGTTCACTGTGGGAAAAATGGCTCGTTACCCAGCCCTTGGCAGACTTTTGTCAACCAAATCAGCAGCAACACGTCCGTCGGTCACAGTTTTCCGCGCTCTGAAAACATCTAGTCAGGAGAATGCCAAAGTACTCACAATGGAAACCCTCAATCCCTGCGTTAAAGCCATGGAGTATGCCGTTCGAGGTCCTCTAGTCATCCGGGCCCTGGAAATCGAGAAGGAACTGCAAAGCGTAATCAGAGTTTACTATCCTGTATATCACATTCTAATACTCATCCTCTCGTCTTTGCCACAGGGTGCCAAGAAACCGTTTTGTGAAATTGTCAAAGCCAACATTGGTGACGCGCAGGCGATGGGACAGGCCCCGATAACATTCATCAGACAAGTAGTCGCTCTTTGCGCACATCCGGCGCTGCTCAGCAGTCCTGATTTCCCCGAAGACGCAAAGTCCAGGGCCCGAGCCATCATCGACTCGAGCCGAGGGAGTGTCGGCTGCTACAGCGAATCCAACGGTTTGGACGTTATCCGCCAGCACGTGGCTCAGTATTTGGCGAAACGCGACGGTTTCCCCGCCGACCCTGAAGACATTATGCTGTGCGCCGGAGCTTCAGAGGGCATCAGAGTATAAGATCATTTTCTCGTTGCTTTCATAATTTGTTCATCTTTACCTTATCAATTGTTATCAAGGCCTGTATGAAGCTACTGGCAGGCGTTAATGGAACGAAGGTCGGCGTCATGACTCCCATCCCGCAGTACCCGCTCTACTCGGCCTCCATCGTGGAGTACAATATGCACCAGGTGAGGCGCTATCTATCCAGTCATCTTGAATGAACAATATATTCATACGTGTTGTTAAAAGGTTGGATACTATTTGGACGAAGACCATCAGTGGGGTCTGGACGTCAAGGAACTGGAACGGTCCATCAAAGAGGCTCGAAAGTACTGCGATCCCCGAGGCATAGTCGTCATCAACCCGGGAAACCCAACCGGTCCGTATTGATAATTTCTTTATGAAACTTTCGTCTAATTTGTATGTGTCTTACATAATGCCACAGGCCAAGTACTTTCGCACGAGAACATCAAAGAGGTCATTAAATTTGCCCAAAAGGAGGGGCTTTTCATCTTTGCCGATGAAGTAAGCGCGCAGTCTACATGAAACGAGTCGTTCGAATTGTGTTAAAAAGCTCCTTAACGGTTCATTTAGGTGTACCAGGACAACGTTTATGCCCAAGGCAGCAAGTTCCATTCGTTCAAAAAAGTACTTTGCGAAATGGGAGAACCGTTCAAGCGGATGGAATTGGCGTCTTTCATGTCCTGTTCCAAAGGTAATTATTTAATTTAGTTTTCATCAGGCTTAATAACTGTTTTAAACACATCTAGGTTACTTTACTATGGATGTAAATAGTCCAATCAATTATAATATTGTGCGTTTTTTTAATGAAATTTAAACAGGTTATATGGGGGAGTGTGGTCTACGCGGAGGATTTGCTGAGGTTATAAATCTGGACCCGCAGGTGAAGGCTATGCTCAATAAGAGCATTTCAGCTAAGCTGTGCCCCAGTGTCCTTGGCCAGGTGAGATTGCACTTTAAATTTAATACGGACTGAAATTCACCTACTAATTCGATATGTCAAATTAGTGATTGACAGTTCAGGATGATTGCCATCTATCTATCTAACTATCCTATGTATCTATCTATCTATCTATCTATCATTAAACAGGCTGTGATGGACGTGGTAGTCAACCCACCAGTACCTGGAGAACCTTCTTACGAGTTGTTCCACTGGGAGAAGACCGCCGTCTTGGAGTCATTATCTCAAAGGGCGCACATGATCGCCGATGCTTTTAACTCGATACCAGGCATTAAGTGTAACGATGTTCAGGGAGCTATGTACGCTTTCCCTCAGGTAAATTACAGTTAACCACTTTTGTATATTTCGATTAAATTAAATAACATTATGACTCATTAAATATCATGTGTGTTAGGTTCTTTTACCGGAGAAAGCCATTGAAAAGGCCAAATCCTTAGGTCAGGCTCCGGACGTCTTTTACGCGTTCCAGGTCCTGGAGAAAACTGGAATCTGCTGTGTTCCAGGCTCAGGTTTTGGACAAAAGCCTGGAACGTATCACTTCAGGTATGTTGGCTTGTCAAGTTAACTTAAAAAGGAAGTGTTCTAATTGTTAACTGGAATTAAAGTTAAACTTTTTCACAATAGGATAACGATCCTACCGCAACTTCCCAAGCTGGAGAAAATGCTGCAGAGCTTTAGAACGTTCCAGGAGAACTTCCTGCGCGAGTACCAATGATTCAACAAGAACAAATCTAGTCGATTTCTTTAATATGATTTCGTTTCTTTTTTGAAATATTTAAATTGAGAGAATCTTGTAATTTATTTTCTTTCTGGAACATGTAGATCTGAACAAAAGTATGGAAGTACCTCGTACAAAGTTTGGCCTATTTATTGATATTGGAATACACTTGAGATTTGTTTATATTTTGTTGTATTCGCAGGTTGGCCGTAGGTATTGCAGAATGCCGGGTCGATTCCCTTTGGTACCAAAGGGATCAAGAGAGGGCTTTACGCTTGCAATTTTCTACTGTGTAGACAGAAAAACATGTTTTGCATCCCTTGTCCCAGTTGTTGCTTTTCCAAAGGGATAACCCAGCGCCGGGTATCATTTATGCAAGAATCTTCCTTTTTGTTCCCATTGTATCGTAAGTGCGATAAAAGGAAAGATCTGTACTGAGGCTTAGCGATCCTGTTGCTTATAGTTTCAAGGATTGCTGAATGAGATGTATTTGTTATGCAGGGCACGTGTAACGGCCTACTTTTATTGGCTCGGTAAAAAGACCGGAGCAGTGAAACTGTTTGTAGCACGAATCTTTGTCCTTGGGCACATAGTAGGGTCGAATGTATGGGCTACCCCGCAGCGCTAATTGAAACCCAAAGCGACTCGTTTTGAGAAAGAGGGTGACATAGCAACAGCGTAACTGCTAACAAACAGGTTCTGTTTACGGCTGTTTTAAATAGAAGTGTTTAGCTGCTTAACGAGTTGTGCAGGAGTTTGATGTAGGGCTAGTTTTGAGCATAATAGATATGGGTTGTATACAAAGATAGTCAGCACTACAAGTAATACTTTCTGTAACTATAAATGATGATATCGAATTTTAAATTGATATAATTTGCATACATACTTATAATGAAATGAGGAAGGTTTACGAATTCAATTTCAAGAAGGAAAAAAAGAAAAAATGGTGTCGCCCACCGTGGGGCTCGAACCCACGACACCGGGATTAAGAGTCCCGTGCTCTACCGACTGAGCTAGGCGGGCTGATATGCACCAAGCTCAAAAATATCAATAAGAAGTGATAACCAAATTAGATTTTTATCATGCTTCGATCTTAAGAATGAAACATACAATCTTCTATGTGTACTTGCTTTTGTTTTCCTCAAGAATTCAGGGTCTCTAGTTTGTCAGACAGTGATTACAATTTTTAAAGGTTCCAAATAAATGACCTTGTATGGCCTTGAACTAAGTGACCCCAACGCTAGAAGGTTGATTCAGGTAGCAGTTAGTAGGCTGTAAAACTTGGCAATGACCAGTAATAACCGAGCGGCGCAGTCGGTGTTGCGGACCGTTTCCTTCTTAATTTGCAACTTAATCACAGGTGTAGTGCAATTTGACGTCTCACAAGTTGGATACCACGAGCCATTCACGGTGGCGTCTATTTCAACGTGTTTGTAGAAACGGAATCTCTGGTTATTGCATCGCGGTTTTAAGCACCGACGGAGAAACGATGAAGTTTGATCCTCGTGGTCTCCTCTCGAGCAATATAAGGTACTAGATTGAACAATTAAATTAACTAAGGTAATTAAATTCAGAACTTGTTATATACCTTTATGACAGTTACAGTTTGTTGTGTAACATTACCTAAGAGTTTATTTTGTTGAAACGTTCCTAGTTCGTAAGCGTTACTGGTTAGGAATATTAAGATTTCTCATAAGTCCATTAGAACACGTTGTAATAAAGGCGACGCGTTCTTTTATATACGAATAGTTAATTTCCACAGAACGAAAATTCCTCAGATAAAAGAGATGAAAAGCTTGCGAGCGACATATCAATGGGATGCTGGAACTGTACATGTAAGTTGAGGCAGGGAAGCAAGCCCGCCTAGCTCAGTCGGTAGAGCACGGGACTCTTAATCCCGGTGTCGTGGGTTCGAGCCCCACGGTGGGCGACACATTTTTCCTTTTTTTTCCTTTTCCTACTTTTCGTTCCTATTCCCTTTTCTATTTTCCTTTCTCGCTTTTGCTCTTGTTTCTCATTTCACCCAAGAAAAGAAATCCATGGACATTAAGTTTGTCAGGGAATTTATGTTTCGCTTCCACCAACTTCAGCATGCATCGTTTTATGTTGGCAGGGTATCTCTGCAGCCGGCTTGAGTTTCACTGATTTATTATTAGAGCACGAGTAAAACAAAACAAAAAAGCAACCGGCCTTGGTAATGTCATAGAAACGGAAGATCTAGCACTGTCAGTTGTTTATTTTCACGCGACTGGCTCAGAAAATATGGCCTGCTGTATCAAGCAGCAAAGCAAAGTTTACCCGCGACCTATATTAGCCCGGAGAGACTGTGGAGGAAGGGGCCATCGGACTGAAACAAGAAGGGAGTATCCAAAGTTTATCCTTCTGAGGGTTCCGCAGATATATACATCATAGTTGCTTGGCCGCGATAACCGTATTTCTTGTCTTAGTTTTTGTTCTGCTCGCACAATCGCTATTAGAAGGAAGAGCTTCACTTGGGCCATTACATTCTTGCGTAAGACCGAGAAAAAAATGAATCAACACAGAAAGACGCAGGAAATGAGATTCCAACAACGAAACGCTAGAGACTACAGCAAGATTAAGCAGAGGAACGGGGAAAGAATTCAGTAAAGCACTTGTGTGTGGTTACAGATTCAGACTATTGATCGCTTATGGCAACCACGTTTTCAAAGATATCACAGCCAAAAAAATGCCGAGTGTAGAACTAGTAGTACTTTATACACCAGTCAAATTTCATTCAAATCAGATTGTTAGTTTCGCCAAAATAAAATTCTAAAGTTGGAAAGATCCTACCATTCAGAACCCTTTTTCTGTTGGGCCCTACAAAAAGCAGCAATGAGGACAAGGTCCCTTTGATCATAAAAGATATTCCTCGCAGCTTCACAAGAGTACTTTGTCTTTGCGCAACCTGTTGACCAAGAAGCTAATTTGCTCGAGCAAAGAGAGGGCTAAAAGCTAATTTCACATCCTTGTTTTAAACCTGAAAAAGCTACGGCTTTGTAAGTGCTTCAGAGTCTGCTGCGTCGTAATACGATTACTGTTTATACATATTACAAGGTATATGCGTCTCGTAGTCGAGAGCATATAAAGGAGAACAAGTTCTTTGTTTCCGCTTAAATCATTGAACATGTCAGTGAGATAGACAGGAACGGGAAACTGGATTATCCTATTCCCGTCCTGGAACGCTGTACTGTTACGAAATCGTCTTGTGATCTTTTGATGACTGGGACGCACAGAGGCCAGAGAAAAACCTAATTCATCATTAAACACCAGAGGGGAATAGAGAATCAGAAAAGGATCGAACGTGAATCAATAATACAGCAGCCCTAGAGGACTGCAGGGATCTAAGATTCACGACTCGTGCACTTAACTTTGTAACAGGTTTCAAGTCGAACCTTTAGATACGCGAATTGGTATCAAAATAAAATTGATGAAAGCGGAAGACCACTTAAGGTCTGAGTGTAAAAGTTTTCCAAGAAGCTGAATATTAAGTTGATTAGGAAGTTGAATGGGAAGTTGAATAGGAAATATTGGATGTTGACCAGATAGCCAACTTGGAAAGTTAACTAGAAGCCGACCAAGAAGTTGACTAAGAAGTTGACTAAGAAGTCGACTAGAAAAGTTGACTAAGAAGTCGACTAAGAAGTTGAATAAGCTGGATAAGAATTAGGATGTTGACCAAAAAGTAAATTTGGAAGTCAACTAGAAGCCGACCAAGAAGTTGACTAGGAAGTTGACTAGTTAGCTGACCAGAAGTTGATACCAAAACTTGTGCACAGACAAACTTGAAAGTTTGACACTGAAGCAGCAGACATACAAGCATACTTGCATGCAACTTGGTAGTCAACTTGGTAGTCAACTTGGAAGTTAACTAGTACGTCACCCTAGAAATCAGTTCGGAATTTGACAACCATTAAAGTTGCAAGTCAACTTGGTCGTCAACTTGGTCGTCAACTTGGTCGTCAACTTGGTCGTCAACTTGGTCGTCAACTTAGAAGTCAACTTGGAAGTCAACTTAAAGGTTAACGTTGAAGACACCTTTTGAAACTCAGTAACTTGCACTAGTTGGCCTAATTGACTTAACCTCGAAATATCCTTATAAAAAACAAGTAATAACAGCTAATTATTTGTTAGCATATCCTTTAGCTAGTAAGAGGATTGCATCGACTTAATTTCAGGGTTTTGTCGGTTGAATTGCTCCTTGAAAGGGGGCTTGATTACGCACTGAAGAGCTTAGCCAACAAACTGAAAGTCTTCAGCTTGGGGGGGGCCCTTTGTGTCAAAATAAAAGATTTCTCCCACCTTTCAAGGACCTATCATCGCTGCTTTCGCCTGTTTTAATGATTTCCTTACGTAATAGGATAGGCTTCCCTCGGAACACTCTATAGACCAGCGAAAAGAAATTTAAGAATTGAGAGAAATCAATTGACAGGCTTAGTTCAGGGTTGATTGATTGGTTAGCAGTCAAGTACAGCTTTGAACAATTAAAAAAAAGGGTCCTTGCTGGGGTAAAGTTGATTACTTACTGCTCTTACACTTTCAAAGATATAGTTACCCGAAAAATACTGAGTGTAGACTTACTGCTGCTTAATGTACTCTTTAAAGTTTCGTTGAAATCGGTTGCTTAGTTTAGCCGAAATAAAATCCTAAAGTTTAACATTTGGGGGGGGGGGGGATTCTGGATGAGTTTGATTCATACGGTTTCTACATTAAAGTTTACTATGTCAGTTGCACAATAAGTTACAGGCGACTAACTAGCTCCAATTAGTCAACTTTTTTGAAAGTGCTACTTTTTACAGCAAATGTTGGAGACTGTGCGAGTGTCTTTCCTCTAATTGGGCTGAAACGAAAGATAACCATCTATGTTAGCGAAAATACCGAGTCAGTGGTTGTTTCAACAGTCTATAAAGATATGAATCTTATAAAGGATGTGAAATCTAGAGAGGACACCGAATCGCTATGTAGTCCACTCGAGAGACCATACGACATTGCTATGGCTGCCCGTGTAACTTTGACGACGCACAGTGATTATTTCATTCGTCTGAGAATTGCCTTAACAATCCGACAGTCGTTCTCGACATCCACGTGTATTACCAGAATTAAGATGGTAACCATGGCAACGTGGCTTTTGCCGGACTGTTTACATTTTCTGTTGCCTCTAACCCCCTCTCCCGTCCCAGCCCTAGAGATTTGGGACAACAAGGAGAAACACGAGAACCGTACTTCAAACACTTCAATCAAGTTAATGTCACTTTACAGGTTTAAATCTTTACAACGGTCCCTATTGGCCAAGCTGCTATACAGTAACCAATCATCGACAACCACTTCGGGGTGTTCTTGTTAAGGAAAGTTGATTGCTTATGGAACCCACGTTTTAAAAAGGTATAGCAACTTAAAAAATACCGAGTGTAGTCCTAGTTATAGTTGATGCACTCGTCAAGTTTCATTGAAATCGGGCTGTTAGTTTTGCCGAAATAGAATTCCAAAGTTAAGAAGATCCATAAATGTCCAACCATTCAGATGCTCTAGACTGTACGGGTGTGCTTTCTACATAACGAAATGCTTGTTCGAATTCGAAAGACGCTTAACTTGGTACGCTCTTTGCGTCTCTTTGTTGATTGTCTGATAGAGAGTCAATTGGAAAAGAGAGTACTTTACAAATCTTGCAGCAGCGCATGCGTCAGTAAGCCGAAGCAGACTCACTAGTATACTTCCATTCTTGTTCGTGTCTTCGGCTGCAGTAAGCAGTTGCCGCAGGTGCCAACCCAACGTGTGTTCCCCGTCGCCCATTAGATGAGGTGGGTAAGATGCAGAGAAAAGCAGCGGGATTGAGGTCGTTTCAAGGAGCAGTCAGGCGGTTAAGAAGCAATCTTCGAACTTTCAGTGCCACGTCGAACAACACTGGTGAAAACAAGTCGTCCACTGGCAACAGGGCAGCAGAGACTGAGCGCATTGCCAACAATGAGGACAAGTTAATGACCAGCGTCTCCCGAGATGAAGTTACTTGTGATTACCAAACCAGTGACGCTTCACTGGGACAGCTGAATGCCAGTGAACTGCAGCCCAATGTCGGTTTGACAGTTGGTGGTGATACTGACGGAAACCAACCTAAGGAGGCCCCTCAATCTGGCGACGATACATCACGGAAGTACAGTTCTTAACGTTTGCTATACTTTTTACCGGTTGTTTGACGTCTCTCTTTTTTTTCAACCTCTTGGAAGCAGAGAAAAACTACCTGCAGAGACTACCTTCGGTAGAGAAGCTGCGTTATGCAGGTTAGCTCCTTGTTTAGTAAAGAACTTTAGTAAATGTACAGTCTGTTTCCCCAAAGCAAGGAACAAATCCATACGAGTGTTTCGCTGATATCTTTAACAGGTTTTACCGGATAACAATAAGAATTTACACGACGATTGTACTATTCATTAGTCGTGTAACCTCAAATCCTTAGTGATGTTGAGCCCTTAGTTTAGCCAAAATTTAAATGTGAAGTTTATAACAACAGACTGTGCATAAGCCCGTGGTTATACTTTTACTGAAGAATAGATCAGAGTTGATTCTCATGTAACAAGAAAGCTTTAATGAGAAAAAGTTGCTGGTTGTCATTTGAGATTGCAGGATTCATAAGAAGGCGTCGCTGAATGGAAAGATCTCCGTGTACTTAACCAACAGAGATCTGGTTATAACGGGAAGAGAAGTGACACCGCTGGTGGGCGTCTACTGCGTCGACCCCAAGGAAGTGAACAAAATGCTGGTAACGTATGTTTCAACTACAAGTTTCTCACACCGTCCTCGAGTAGAACGATCGTAGAGAACATCTGCCAGTGTCGCTTGTCTGACGATTCGCTCGAGCAAAACTGTCGTTGGCAGACGTCCATATCGCCCTCGGTTGACCAAGTTTCTTTGCGAAGCTATAAACCTGAAACTTGCTGTGTAACTTAACTTGTCTTTCGATGTAACATGATAGAACTTGTCCCAGGCGTGAAACCCTGACACCTCCATACAATGTTCCAGTGAACTCAATTTGAATGTATAGTAGTCGTGATCTTAACGATGATTGGTTAAAACTTTGGCAGGTATTTGCTCAGATTGTAATGATATTCCGGTACGGTCGAGATGATGAGGAAATCATGGGCTTGAAACTGAGTAACGAGTCGGTACTGTCGATGGAGAGGCTCTACCCGTGCGCGGGAAACCCATACCGGGCAACACTGGATCCTTCGCAGGTAATTCAGGCTCGTCCTTTAATTATGATGATTGCGACTCCTGCGTAACGAGAGGTTATACGCTGTAACGAAGTTCCAATCCGAATTGCTGGGGAGTAAACTACTGCTAATTGCCAGTCAGTGTAGAACGGGGATAATCATTGAAGCAGCTGGAAATCGGTTCATCTGACTTGAATCTAAAGTCAGCATTTTTACTGCCATTACTGCTGACTTATTCCAGTTGCATAAGTAAATGTGGTATTGTGGTGTTGGAGTTGCATCAGGTATTGATTGTATACCATCAGCTTTTTTAAAATGCTGAACGGAAAGTGCTGATAATCAATAAGTTAGCTGACTAAACTTGATGCTAAGTTCAGCCTACTTATAAGTGTAAGCTAACAAGTCAGTTTCACCAAATCAATATTGTTATGGCATACACTTATCACTTATACTACTTGTATAATTCACTTAAGTTAAATACTTTAGATTTACCGTAGAACTAGCAGCATCAACAGGTGCTATTACCCCTGCTAGTTCTGTAGTAATCAGTAGCTTGTGGGTACTGCACTAGTATGACTAGTCAGATGCTTGCAGATTGTAGTTGATAGCTCCTATCTGTATCGATAAACTTCACTATGAGCGTGGTTTTGCTAACTACCTAGGAGATGCTTTTAGAGCGGCTTGGACCTAACGCCTACCCAATGACTATGAAAATTAACCAGCACGTGCCACCTTCCGTCAGACTGCACCCCACTAAGGAGTATAGAGGCGCAGCCATTGGGATCAGCTACCACCTTCTCGTCTTTGCAGGTACCATACGTAGATTGTAACTAACTCTTAGTAAGAAACTATTAGTAACTATTAGAACAATTAGTACTGCATTAGCTCGACTGGAATACATATAGATCAATATATAATTATAGAATTAATGATGCTGGCGATTAGCGATGCAGACATTTATCTTTAGCACTAGTAGAGAGCTCAGTCGTTAGGAAGTCTTATAAAACATTACAGATAAAAAGTTAGACGGGTAGACGGATGGACAGATATATGAATAGGTAGAAGGCAGAAGGGTAGACAAGATAGTTAAGCAGATAAGTAGATAGAAAGATAGACAGATGGATAGATAGATGGATAGATAAATGAATAGGTAGAAGACAGAAGGGTATCACAAGATAGTTGAGCAGATAAGTAGATAGAAAGATAGATAGATGGATAGATGAATCTATAGATATATGAATAGGTAGAAGACGGAAGGGTAGACAAGACAGTTAAGCAGATAAGTAGATAGGAAGATAGATGGATAGATAGATGCAGCTACAGCTAAATTAGACCTAGACTTGACTAAACGCTATTACATCATATTAACTACCTCTTTAAAAAGCTGTTGTACAGAAACAGCCAATCAAAAGCTCGATTCGGGAACCTGTCAACCCTGGAATTAAGACACTGAAGCATAGATTTAAACTAGGGCTGGTTACAGTGCGCGGAACATGAAGCACTAGGGCCTTGTTGTATTCAAGTTAGTACACAGTCCAATAATATAGACCCGGTAAAACGTGTAGCAGACTTTGCTGAACTTCTAATTGGGTGAAGCTTTAGTTCGTTCATTAGGCCGACTTGTAAGGACTACACAGACAAAGTCTTACCAAAGCAGACTAGATTTTAATTACAAATTAAGTAAAAGTAATACTGCTATTACTCTACATGAAATCTCGTCGAAACTTTATACAGCACATAGGAGCAACATGGAGAGAGGCTAGTTCTACAGGTTGCAATCTACTAAAGCTATCTGTGTAATAAGATAGAGCTAGGTTTCACGTGAGACGTCTAGAGCGCAGCTGTCTTGATGTCATGGAAACGGGAGATTAATGCATGCTTAAGCAAAGCACATTGTTCCTTTTCGGTTATTACGGTAATGCGGGACTGTCAAGCAAATCCCTAGTCCCATCATTGGTTTTACTTTACGATGATACGCACCAGTCACTATATATCGTCACGACATTACGACGCATTACGATGTAATAGCTTTTCTGTCTTACTATAGACGTCATTTCAACACAAGTAACACTAACCAGCTGTTCTTAGTTTGAGAAGTCATGGACATAACCTTTCTTTACTCTCGCTGTCTTTATCGCTGTTGTTTTCGCACTGCTGCACACGCAGCTGAGTCAGACGACACCAAAGCTCCTCGAAAGAATCTAATCCGCATGGCGTTGCGGATTATTCAGTTTGCAACTGCGGATCTTCTTCGTGCCCCAGCGCCTCGGAAGTGCGTGGAAAAATATTTCCTGCTTCGTGAAGGAAACTTGGCGCTGACTGTGAGCTTGGATCGACCGTGGTTTCCGCACGGATCGCCTCTGAACGTAACAGTTCACGTGTCGAGTAAATCACTCAAAGCCGTTCGCAAGCTAAAAGTAGGTTCGTCCTAGTAGCGTCTTGAGAGATCAGCGTAAACTCCATTTGTTCATCTACTCTAGATTACTGCGGTGCAAAACGTCGATGTTTCCATGTTCTCGAATGGCCGCTTCAAGAATGTTTTGGCCACTGTTGAAGACACTCCGAGCAGTTCCCTAACCAACTGCCTGGAGAAAGAATACCAGCTGTGCCTCAGTGAAACGTACACGGGACATTGGGTAGCATTAGAAGATCGTTATGGGAGGTATTTGGACTCATTACCTAGTATAGGTCTTAGCTGAAACGTGTGTGTGACATCTGTACAGTATACACTGTACATACCATTGTTTGTAATGTAATATCAGTTGGTTAGTTTCGTCGTAAGAGCGGCACGTGTGCTGCATCGATCCGGTCGTTTCAGGTCTATACTGTTACTTATTAGAGGTTGTCTTTTGTTGGTGCCTAGATTGACATCCAACCTAGCGTCGACCACACTGAAAGACGCGCCCGCTGAGCGTAATTTCTTCGCCATCTACGTCGCCTACTACGTAAAAGTCCGACTGGTGCTCGCCGGAGTCGGTAAAGACGTGACAGCCAAATTACCCTTCGTCCTCATCAGGGAGGGACACGAATACTTTGACGAGCACGAAAGCTGCACCACCAATCGTCACCGGCAAGGAAACTCCAACACTAAGCTGGCCAGCTCACCGACCCCTGCGCCTAATGGCAAAATTCACACCGACCTCTAAAAGTCTCATTCCTCTTTGGTAAAACTGTTACCGTCCCCTTTAACGACATTCACCGTGGAAAGATATCGACAATGGTTCAGAGTATGTTATAGTTGGTACAATCTTCGAACGTTACCGACGGACTGCAAAACCCAAACACAATCTAGCTATCTAGCAGCGTTGCAAACGAGAAACCTCGTAACTGACGTAACTCCTGTACAGTCTAAAGCTTCAAAAAAGGGGTTCTTGCTGAGGGGATAGTTGATCGCTTATGGTGCCCACATTTTCAAAGATGTAACAGCCAAAAAAATACCAAGCGTAGAACGGGTAGTACTTTACATACTACGAAAGTTTCAACTAAATCGGATGGTTAGTTTCGCCAAAATAAAAGTCTAAAGTTGAAAAAAATCGATCATTTCCTCCCAGTCGGAACCCGTTTTTTCTGCTCTTAGACTGCACAGCGTTGCCAGATCGCTTATTTTCACGGAATGAAATTTAAAATTCACAGTTCGTTGGTATAATCCAAGAGACGGTAACGTGCATGTATATTCTGAATCTATGTTATTTGGTGAAATTCTACACGGGACCGACGCATAGATTCTATTGTGTTTTTTTTTGTTATATGTAATCCCTTTTAGTATCTGGCATGAAATCGACCATACCGAGGCAAGAATTACACCAATTACACATCGTCTATAATATCCCACACGTTTCCGATGCATTGCGTTTTAATAATGTGGCCGGTAGTATAGGCTTACGCGTCAAGTGACAGTGTAACCACGATATATGACGACTTCATATGAAGTCTTCATACATCGTGGTGTAACCCGAGTAATAATGGTCAAAAGAATGATGGGCATGTTATGTAGGCCTACTGAAACCGGCAAGTTCCTTTTTTTCCGAAACTCTTCCGAGCAAAGAGAACTCATCCGAGGAAAGCAGGGGCAATCAGGTGGATAATCAAGCCAACCCGTGCACTTGCTCCTTGAACAGCTAAAAATATGACGATGCAAAGAAAGAAGAATGTACACACGGATACAGTCTGTGTCTTTGTGAGAATGAGCGTGTTAATACCAAGGATATAACATGTCGTCGAGATAGCAGTTACAGATAAATTTACAGCAAGTCAATGCCGGGATTTTCTGTAAGGGATTATTGGAAAAAGATAGTGCGCACACATGCCACTGTTATCTCTCTACACTACGGGGGATTTGAGCTGACAGAATCTTACGCCGCGCTCATAATTTATGAGGTCTTCTAAGATATTAAATACGACTCGCTCAGCCTGGGGATCATTACAAGTTCTTCAGTCGTCGAGAAGGAAACCAGGAGACACCGACATTTTCGCAGGATGAAAGTTGTCCTTTTTCTGCTCGCGTCGTCTGCTGCTTGCGTCTCGCACTGCAACCCGACACGCGTCGTTACCGATGCCGACAGATTCTTTCACTCGCTAGCTGACCAAGGTATATACTGTTTATTAGCAACAGACTCACGTCAAGATAGCAGGTAAGCATATTGTTGAGGTTTTACATGCTCTAGCTGGCAAGTCACTTTCCGTTCTTGTCGTCTGCTCCCCCCCAAGACCTTTTGATTCGATTACTCGTTGACACTCTACCACAACAACACCTTGGACCTGAAGAAACGACATTTTCTGCATGTGTAGCCATTCCAAGTCCCTCCTTGCAATATAACAATGTGCTTGTCTGTGTAGATCAACGAAAGCTTCTAGAATACGCCAGTAAGCTTGCAACATCAAACGGGACCGAAATGGACATGACTGCAAGCCTTGAGCACCTAATGCTGGTATATACTCTTGCCTGGTCCTTCAATCTAATCATCTCTTAACTGAGTTAGTGACATGCATTTTGTCTATTGTCAAGAGAGCGCCTTCAGGTTTCCTCCTTAATTTGTCTGCGTGGATTTCTATGGCTCTCGACTCGCAGGCTGCACAAAGACTCCTCTGTTCTTCGAGTACCTGCCACAATTTTAATGACATCTCCAGTTTTTGCTGCCCCTTCGGTTAGGAAAAATGGAATCACAGCCAGCCTAGATATGTGTACGTCATCGATTGGATGTGCCCCTCCCCATGACTAATTAGACGTCCTGCCTATGCGTATACTTTTCCAAATCGGAAGTTTCTGGTTTGAACGTAGATAGCGCAGCGTGTGAAGAATGCATAATACAACTTTCCAAACTTGGACCTTGTTATACTTTTGTACGCCTTGAATAAGGTGGGCGCCCCCCTTCTGCTGTATGGGGTTTGCTAGAAACATCTGTAACTACATCTCTAACTTGAATAAAGCAACGCACTCTTCGAGTTCGAGAGAAATCGATAGAACGTTTAACAGTCTCGCGTTTGAAGCGAAAGCGGAGCGGGGTCCGCAGACGGAGAATCTTCTATAAGAATCCTGGGAGATCTCGAGCTGAATATGCCGGACATCCTCACGGGAAAACGTTTTTAGATCGGTGGATGGTATTACCTGTTTCCGTTCAATTCAGTTCTTGTATAAAGGTCAGGGTTGAGCGGTATTCGAGTTGTGACATATCGCGACATTTCACATTGAGATGGGAGATTTCGGAGATATCGACATTAAAATGGTGAAGTATTGACAAACCGATACGAGATATCGTTCCTCGTGTAAGTTATACTATGGCTATATAACGCAGTATAGATTGTAAAGATATCTGAAAAGATGTATCGCAAACCGAAAGCTGATTATAAATGAGACAAATCCAACCGGTCGTTACACAAGTTGAAACGCCATCTTGACAGCTAAGCTGATTTTTTAAAAAAGTTTTGCAATTAGTTCCAAATTTCACCGCTAGATGGCCCTAGTATAGGAATTCCGAGTGGGACCTGTTTTCCGAATTATGTCACGCCGTGCATTTGGCGTAGGAAGATCAAGGCGGGAGTGTATATGCGGTTGCTTCCGCTCTCGGTCGGTCGCTGTCCTCACGCAACTTTACCAAAGAACATTTCTCTTTTCACCTTTGTCCAGTTTCACAAACCAAAGCAGTACTCCACCATAACCGAAAAGTTACCAATTCAACTGGTTTCCAATCAGACTGAAGACAGGGTAAGTGTTCTTTTTGTTTCAAAACCCTCCAGTTACAAACACAAAACCTTATTGTGTTCCTTTCCTGACGTGAATAACATTGAATCATATGGTTTTTCAACCTGGAGGCTGCGCCTCCAAGTTGTTGTGTTGCAGACAGCCCCGCGGGGGTTTTGAAGAATTTCGTTTAAACTCCTGGGACTTGTATGAATTCTTCCTTTTGTGCAAGGCAAGTTCAATAAGTTACCAAAACCGTGTGTGCGTGGCGTTCATTGATCCTTCAAGAGCGCTAGACAGGGCCCCAATATTACACGCTGTTACAAGTCAGGTACCGTTAAGAGTCACATCAAAACAGCGACAACTTTCAGGTGAATTACATCTCTGTTTACACGCAAAGTTGCAAAGGGAATAACAATAGCCCCGTGAGAAAGATGTGACCATCCCCCCGCGAATAGTAACAACTAGTGTTTTGTTTACATCTCCACTACTCTGAGTTATTAAACTATCAAGTCTTAATAACTATCTATTGGGAGATAGTTGGTCAAGAGTTGAACTTTGGATAACCACACGTTGTTGTATTCCAGCAGTGGTGTGCCAGAGGCGCAAATGAATTATTTACCCGTCTGTCAGTTCTTTTTCCGTTATGATTTTCACGCGTGACGTCACTTCCGCTTACCTCGAAACGTGGATTGAAATTCATTTTACAAAAGCACGAGAAATTGCCGTGAAGTGGTCGTTGCGAAAGAGCGCTGTGCAATTTGTAAACAGTTACTCATTGAGAAATGAAGTATTTGCGGTGATTAACATTAAAAACAATCACTTGTGTACGGCTATCCTGCTCACTGGGATGATATGTATCCTCGGCTGTCTTAACGCCAAATGGTTGTAACGATGACGAATTGCACTTGTATGACCTCTCCAAGTCAATACGGCCGGTATACTCTCAACGTTATTATATCAATCAAGGAAGAAGCTTCCGCTCTGTTTCGCTCTGTTTACTCTCTTGTTTACACAAAGGCACCTTCTCTTTACCAAACAAACTTTAAGCTCTTTTAATAAAAAAGTAATACTGGTAAAAGACTGGACAAAAACTGGACAAAAACTGGACCAAACCTAGACAAAACCTCGACAAAGCCTGGACAAAAGCTGGACAAAACCTGAATAAAACCTTGACTAAAACTAGAGCAAAAGTTGAACACAGCAAAGCGTTCAACATTGGTCCCGCGTGAGTTGCCAACCCTTGACGTTATTAGCTAATACAAAAAGGCGTGGCTCTTGGAAAGAGGGTGAGGCCTTCGTGAAAATCGAAGATTCTTTAATGGATTCTAAGCGTGATTCTCTGTAATTCTCGGGGTCCCCACCCATTCTTAGGTTATGTCATAATACGTCATTTGATCCCCAACCGATTCAGTAGTAGTCAACATGTAATTAATCAATTGAAATAATCAGTTTGGTTAGTTAGTACCTGTATCTATAAAATAGCTGTTTTGCTACTAGCTAAGCGGTCTTTGATAGCTGAATAGCAACAAAACGATAGCTGCTTAGTAAACTAGTAAAGAACCTCAACTTAGTAGCCCACAAACCTGACTTTTGCTAATGAAATAGCCAAGTAAAAGGGTCAAGTAGCGCAGCAAACCTCAGGGCGAGTAGTTAGCAGAATTAGCGCATTAGTTTAAGCTACTAGTATAAGTAGTCATACACAGTAATTGCGACCTACTCTTTTAGTCTAGTAGTTAAGTGGTAAGTAAGTAACTAGTAGTTAGCAATCAGTAGCTAGTAGTCAGTAACTTATTAACTATACTAAACAGTAATCAGTGGTTAGCAAACACTAGTTAGCAGGTTACCTAATCACTTCCGTTACAAATAGCACGAAAAGCTAGTTAGTACAGTAGCATGGTTCTAGCAAAGTTAGTCACATGACTATGCTACAGGTATCTCTTTTAGCAGATGTTTAGTAAACGAGCTTGCTACTAGTTGATTCATGATTAGCTAAATGTCACATTTCGATTAGTTAAATAGCCGTTAGCTATTAGTTCTGTTTTGACGGTTAGCGGACCCGATAGACTGTTGGGAGCTGGTGAAAAAGTCAAAGACCTCCGGTGCAGTTGTACCCAAGACACGCTCTTTTGGGTTTTCAAGTCACAGTTATTTGGCCGCTGGTGAACGAGTAGCACGCCCCACTAACAGGGTCACAACTGAAGTATTTTCTAAACCGGTTGCTAATTGTTTGCTATTTGTCAATCAAAACCTAGAGATCTCGAATAGAAATGCAGAACGAACAAGCAGTTTAGATCAGCTCGTAACAAACAAAGTCGCTTTCGGTACTTGGTTCCAAGTCACCGCAGTTGTTCAGTCGTTGTCCAGGTTTTGTCCAGCAAAGGTCGTTTACTAAAGCTGCTGGAACGTCGAAAACTGGAGAATGGTTTTGCAGAGTCTGTGGATTAATAACAATGTGGCAACGTCGCAACAGACATGGTAATATTGCTATTCTATTTGATGTTTTTCACATTACAAATTATAGTTTTATCAATTAAAATTTGTCTATTACTGACTTTCTGTGCACTGTGGTTGATTAAGTAACTAATTAGAATAACTAATTAGTTACGCATGGATTCAGTAAGTCAATCAACTCGCCAAGCCTTTGATCTTTGTTCAGCAGCAACAAGCACGCTGTTCATCACCCAAAGGCGACTGAATCGAGATTAGCTTTCTCCAAGATCGTTCCGATCCGATTTTGGATTCAAGGGGAAGATCGCGACTTGAATGTCGGGTTCTTCTAAAATGTAATGTTTCACGCAGTAAAAGACAGTTTGTTTGGTTTTCGTATGTCGAATGTCAGAACGAGTTTTTGATGCCGAGAAAGTCCTGCCAGACTTTCACGCGGCGATAAGTGAAGGGAATCTTAAACCTGAAAAATTTCAGAGATTGTGATGCCTTCCTCAAACTTGGGATGGACTTGGAAACTGGACTTGACAAGTTAAAGCTGAATCAACTTAAAGCTGTACAGTCTATAGAGCATTAAGAAGGAGGAAAGTTAATTGCTTATTGCTCTTACATTTACAAAGATATTGCAACCCAAAAAATACCGAATGTAGACCTAAAGGCACTTGATGAACTGCCGAAGTTTCGCTGTAATCGGTTCATTAGTTTTGCCAAAATAAAATCCTAAATGTTTGCAAATTACTATCATCAATAAAACGATACAAAGGGAAATGACGAGAAGAAAGTTTGATGATCTCAGTGAGTATTGATGAGTGCTTCCTTTTTCGGTGGAGAGACCGCAGAGTTACAAATTGGTGCCAATGAATTGTAAAGGTAATAGCAAGACGAACAACGCAGGCCGAAACCCCACCTGTGCCTTGAGATACGAACTTTCATTTCGCCAGCGGGAAGAAACAGTTGGGAATCAATGGCTTCTATCCCCCACTGACTCGATGGTTATTGCAAACATCACGATGCGGTCGCTATCAAGGAAATAACAAGTTTGTGAAGTATTGTACCGAGATCTTCTTTAAGTTAAGTAAATGTTAACTGAAACGTCTGAACACCTTTTATGTAGTAGGTAAGTCAGTATTAGTAAGTGTATCTTAAGCAACTAGTGGTAAGTAACTTAATCAGCGGTGCTAAGTATAGGGTTAGTTAAAAGAGATAAGAAGTCGTCAGCTTTAGTAAGTATCATAGTTTTGGTAGCAAGTAATTAGTCAGTAGTAGTAAGTAGTTTAGTCAGTAGTAGTGAGTACTGTAGTCATTGGTGGTAAGTATAGTCAGTCTCAGTAGTATGCAATACGGTAGTAGTCAATGTTGGTAAGTAATCAGCAGTAACTAAGCAATTCAGTCAGTAGTAAAACAAACTAAAGTTGAATTAGTACCTTAGTCAGTAGTGATCAGTGGTTCAATCGCCACTGGTAAAGTGGCCTTGGTAGTAGCAAATAGTTGGGTAAATTAGTAGCTCTTAGTCGGTAGCAGTACTAGTAAGTAGCTTAATCATTAGTAGTAGTAACAGCCAAGTTGATAGTGATAGTTGTTGTGTGGGCAGTTCAGTGACACCAAGTAGCTCAGTCAGCAGTGTTCAAGCTTTGACTATAAATCTAGAGCAAGTTGGGGTAAATAGGTCAACAGGCTACTCAGCACATCCAACACCAATGCCTGTATTCTATATACATACAGCATGAAAACCCATCTGTGAGTCTATTGAATCTGCTAATGAATCAGTAGCACTCAGCACGTGGTTAATTACCTGACTTTCACAGTCGATGAACCGTGAGATTGCATGTCATTTTCACTGACGGTACATGCAGTCTTTTGTGACTTTGTCTTTTTACTGTTGCCTCATGAGAAAGAGAAAGAGGAACAGAGCAGCGCATGGAAAAGTGGTCCGGAAGCACTATGTCTATGCAGTTACCCTACTTATGTCAAGTGCACAACAGGGTCTCGTTGTGCCGTTGTTACCCCTACTGTCAACCAATTACCGGGAAATCATCAAACAATCACCAGCAAGTAATCTGTTTTTCGAACCGTTGGCTATCAGCAAGACTGTTTTCAACTTTACCATCGTGTAATCATGAAATAGACGTCAACTGAATGTTTTTCAGATAAGCACTCTTCAGGCGGTTATAAATTTACCTGGTTTGATCAGCTGTCACTGAATATTAACAAGTAACTATCAAGTAATCATCAAGTGATTATCAAGTGATTATCAAGTGATTATCAAGTGACTATCAAGTGACTATCAAGTGATTATCAAGTGATTATCAAGTGATTATCAAGTGATTATCAAGTAGTTATCTATTCGTCATTAATTTCATGACTTATGGAACACTACCTACTACACATATCTATCAATTACCAAATGATGACAACGATACACTAACCACTTATCGTATGGTTACTATACCACAACCTGCATAGTACCATCCATATATAATTCAGACGTCTTTTTCTTTTTTTGGTAATAATCTTGACCGTGTATTTCCTTTTTGCATTGCTTAACTTAACTTCAGACGTCTTAAAACGTCTTTAAGCACACGAAACTTTTTTAACAACGGGGTTCTGCGTAAACGAGGATATTGACCGGGACCAAGTGCTGATTCTTCAACTTAGAATATATAGGGAAAATCTCCATAAAGCGGATAGCATGCATGAGAAACTTTTGCCAAGGGACCGAGAGGTTCTCGAGAGTTCTGGGAACGTGCAATCCAGACACGGAAATTTCCCGCTCGTTTAACACAAGTTCCGTTAAAACACTCCCTGATTTCCGCATTCTCCTTCCAACTGTGATTTTTAACACTTTTGTTCGGATATCCTATTTAATATTCAAGTTTAAATAATCAAAGTTTATACTTGTTCGTGACAGTGATCTTATCAGAAGGAATTGTCTAATGCCCGTATTCTTCCACTTTAACCGATATTCTGTTTGATATTTAAGTTAATAGAATCAAATTTTAAAGTTATCTGTGACGGTATACAAGACGGATTTTTCAGAAGACGGTTGAAGATGTAACTGTAAGTGGCACTTTTGGTTGCAGTTACGCCGAGCATGCACAATCAGGATCGATCAATGTGAAGCCAGGCACCATGGAGACTGCCGCCGAGGTTCAACTCCCGGATAGCGCCATCTGTCCTCCATCGTCGCAGCAGTCGGCGCACCCATGGCCGGCAACGGTGACGGCGACTCCGTGCGATAACAACAACATTTGCTGCTCGGCTAACAAGAACAAGGACGATGATCAGTGCACGTGCCAGCGGAATTCCACCGCTCCACCAGTGCCCCTCACCGAGGAAGAAGAAGCCCTTCTACGGAAGTTGGAAGAGGCTAATAGGTATGTTATACTGCTGATTTGCAATCGATTCTTTGTGCAATTCTAATCAAGTATACGAACTGAAATCAGACATTAAGTGATGAATTGGGAGGTACTTATCGAGTAATCGCCTGGTACAGAACGCAAATCGTGAAGTAAGTACAAGAAGTAATCACCAATAAGTAATCATATAGTAATCAAGGAGTAGGTTTCGAAAGAACCATCAAATAATCAAGGAACTGACAAGTATAACGAGGGAATCCAAAAGTAATCAACAAGTAATCATTAAGTCAACAATCCCAGGACAATAGCCGGCGCTATTCCAACAGGGAAAGTGTTAAGTAGTATAAGACGTCTTAGTTTTTCATTGCATTGTCCCCACAGATGACTCCTAAGACAAAGGATTGGGCTAAGATGTCTTAGATCTACTTAATGTGGCAGGCGTATCAAACAGAGACAGACTATCTGTTTCATTTCCAATGCACTTTATGTGAGAAAGGGAAAGTGTTAAGTAATATAAGACGTCTTATTTTTTCATTGCATTGTCCCCACAGATGACTCCTAAGACAAAGGATTGGTCTAAGAAGTCTTAGATCTACTTAATGTGGCAGGCGTATCAAACAGAGACCGGCTATCTGTTTCATTTCCAATGCACTTTATGTGAGAAAGCTGACAGAAAACCATTAAGAGCACCACATGGGTACCCTTTGTGTTTCGTTTTAATCAGCCAGCGATCAGGTATCGCACACTTCACACTTGACACGCTTTTAACGGGCGTTCCAAAATTCAGGCCGAGAAGCAGTTTAGTGCGTCGGTGCGTCAGCCAACGACCGGTCGTGTTCAACACCGTGTCCCCAATTTTTCCAGCGTTTTTTTTTCAACACTAATTGACAATAAAAAGTTCTCATGAATTAAGGTCATTTTAATTTATCTCTTTATAATCAGAATCCCGAAATTATAACGGAAACTTGAATAGCGCAGAATTCTCACCAGAAGGACTTAATACTAACGAGAAAAAGATTATCGAAGTACTATAATTTATTATAGTGATAAAAATGTCATGTGAGAATTGATTCTGGAGAAGATTGATCGATGGATTCACAGTTCGATCTTGTCTATTATAATCCGCTGGATGCTTACGGTGAATGGTGAGTTAGTACATCAAGTTCATCAAATTACATTCTGACCATATATGGATTTATCAATACTGATAGTTGTAATGACAAGCTATGAGGTTATATGACGTCATCTGATTACTGTCGTTCTTTCAGTTACTAAAAGAATAGAATGTCTGGGAGATGATCGATAAAGCCAAGCTATTTTGTAATGCCTTGTAATGTATTCCGGCAGACAAAGGTCCGGGCCAAGAAATGATAAAAACCCCGTCTGATGCTTTATTAATGCTCCGACTGTTGCTTACTGATGCGAACAAAAGCGGATATGGCAGAAGAAATGCGAGTCGATGATGTGATACGCTCGCGTTTTACACATACAGCACGAGAAGATGAGATATTCAGCAGAAACCCGGATTAATTGTTTCCCCCTTCTGTTTCTCACCATATAGGTTGATTGAATTAGACAGCAAGTCACTGAATTCCTTGGCGGGTACCGCGTCGGCCAGTGGACATTCGAGGAGAACCTCGGATTCCTCACAAGTTTCGGTCAATTCCGGTATTTGTTGCTTTTTGTCCCTCCTTACTTGAGTTTGTATCTACGATGTATATGCCTGGAATGTATAATCATACGTAAATTTAAGGTTAACGTCATATATCACTCATAAAGTAATGTCACAGAAGAAATCAATTTAGGCGATAGAGTGGACTGATCGATAGATCGATAAATAGGTAGGTGGGTAGGTAGGCAGATAGTTAGATAGTCAGATAGATCGAGAGATAGGTAGATAGATGCATAGATTGTTGTCGTCAGATATGAGTATAGACAGATAGCTAGATAACTATAGATTGAAGAGTTAGAGAGAATGACTAGATACATAGGTAGACCGTCTATAGTTAACTACGTGTGTAGATAGATAGACAGATGTATGACAGATGGGTAGATAGATAAAGATAGAGGTAGGCAGATAGATAGAGGTAGATAGATAGATAACTAGGTTGAACAGTCCGAAAGAATAGCTAGATAGACAGATACACAGACGGGTAGATAGATAGACAGGTAGCTAGAAGAGTGGCATAGTATAGTATTACTAGACTAAACAGTCAAAGAGACTAGCTAGCAGAGATAGACAGATAGATAGCTAGATAGATGTATGGCAGATGGGTAGATAGATATAGATAGAGGTAGGCAGATACATAGAGGTAGATAGATAGATAACTAGGTTAACAGTCCAAGAGAATAGCTATAGACCGATAGACAGACAGGTAGAGAGATAGATAGCTAAAAAGACTAGCATAGTATAACTAGACTGAACAGTCAAAGAGACTAGCTAGATAGATGTATAGCAGATGGGTAGACAGACAGATTGATAGATAGAGATAGACAGACAGATAGAAGTAGATAGATAGATAACTAGGTTGAACAGTCCGAGAGAATAGCTAGATAGACCGATAGACAGACAAGTAGAGATATAGACAGATAGCTAGAAAGAGTGGTATAGTATAACTAGACTGAACAGTCAAAGAGACTAGCTAGATAGATAGATGTATAGCAGGTAGGTAGATAGATAGATAGATAAGAAGACAGACAGGTAGGTCGCTATAGCTAAAAGTATACAAATTACTATACAAGAAAATTCTGTACGAATAAGTATAGCTAACACTATACAAATTCCACTTAACATATCCTTTATATAAAAAAGCCTAAGAAAGTTTCGTGTTTTGAAGCGGTTGGGCTGGAAAACAAGAGACGGTAATAAAAATGGAAGATGAATGGGCTCTTAGGTCGTCCGGATGATAACGAGGAAGATTTGTGGAGTCTTTGGGGCAACTTAGTGGCCGACTGGGAGAGTAACTGGAGGAAAAAGAACGGCTTCATTAAGGAACTGGTACGCCAGGGGATCCCGCACCACTTCCGCGGGGTCGTTTGGCCACTCCTCTGCGGCGCTAACGAGTCTCCAGCTAAACAACTTTACGCACAGTACATCAAGTCCACTTCCGCTTGCGAAAAGGTCATCAACTTTTCCTATAGACATCTTCACATACTGCTGAAGTATGTGTTGAATACACCACTGAATCTCCCATTCTCTTTACATATAATATACAGTTGATATATTCAATCTGCAGATCATTCGTCGAGATATCGCCCGCACTTACCCAGAGCACGATTTCTTCAAGGAGAAAGATGGCCTGGGTCAAGAGAGTCTGTTTAACGTCATGAAAGCCTATTCGCTGCACGACCGAGAAGTCGGCTACTGTCAAGGATCTGCCTTTATCGTCGGTCTTCTACTTATGCAGGTTTTAAACTCTTCATTACTGAACTCATACTTTACTGAACATACTTTACATACATTACTGAAGTCATAACTTAGCGCAATCGTCTAACTATCCGGGTAAACAGCTATTCAACTAACTATAAGACAGTGATTAACTACCGATTCAGCTTTAAATGGATCAGTTCAAATGACCAATGAATGATACTTGATTTAGTACACTACAACATACATAGTATACTCGTCACAACGTATAATGTGTTATATTTATACAACAGTTCGGAGGTATATACAGAAGTAGGTTAACTTATGTACATTATGTTACTGTTAGAGAGTAATTAGTGATGGAATTCCTATAAAAGGTAATGTTGACTCGTTGTATAGATGCCAGAAGAGGAAGCTTTCGCCGTATCAGTCAAACTCATGCAGGAGTACCGACTCCGAGAGATGTTCAAACCATCCATGGCTGAACTGGGACTCTGTATCTATCTATTAAAGAATCTGGTCGAGGTAAACAGTAATTAAAGTAAGGATTAGTGCATTAATTGTTTAATGAATCTTGTGCAAAACAGGAATTCATGCCGGACCTTCAAGCGCACTTTCTTTCCCAAGGGTTCGACACGAGCATGTACGCTAGCAGTTGGTTCCTCACTCTCTACACTACGACACTAACTCTACCCGTAGCTTGCAGGTTCTTCTGAATCTATACTCAATCTAAACATTAATTAAGTACTTAAAAGTTAACATTAAATTGGTTAGAATTATGGACGCTTTCCTGGCCGATGGTATGGACGTCATCTTCAAAGTAGCACTGGCGATCCTTGCTTCCAGTAAGGAAGATCTTCTGTTCCTCGATATGGAAGGAATGCTAAAGGTTCTTATCCCTTTTGATTCGCATCCCAAGTTTACTTTTACGTTGGTACGTTTCTACGTGAAACTTACAAGGAAGTTGTTGTTTGCGCAGTACTTTCAGAAGGAAGCTCCTGCCAGGTTCGACGCGTGCCCGGACGCTTTGATTAACGCTGCGTACAACATCAAACTGAGCGCTAAACGAATGCGCAAGTGGGAAAAGGACTACGTCGCTCAGAAAACTAAAGAGCAAGAGGGCCAGGAAGAATTCAAAGTAAGTTTCCCGTACAGTAAATAACATACCAGTCTCGTTCTATATCTAGAAAGAATGTACATCGATGAATAGATTATAGACAGGAAGACTTGCAGTTGATACACAGATAAAATATAGAGAGATAGTTACATAACAACAAAGTAATCGTGCATTCCGGTAATTGCTGCATCGATCTGGCAGCGTCTGAGAGCGGAAAACCGGTTACTCCGTCAAAAAGTCACCATGTTGGAGACGGAATCAAGTCAGCTGGCAGATCGATTGATTCGGGGCCAAGTAAGTCGTGCGGATCAAGAGGAGACTACCTTTCAACTGCAGCGCGAGCTGGAAACTTTACGACAGCACGACGCCGAAAATACGGCGCTCGTCAAGGAACTTCAGCAACGTCTCAAACACATGGAAGAGGTATTAGTCGAGCTTTACTTTTCACCAGACCGTCTCCCATACTAACGGATCGCTGTCCTCTTGGAAATAGAACTCATCGAAGCAGAGTTCTCTAGACAGCGACACAACTTCGTCGTCGTCGTTGCAGTCGGAGCTGCTGAAGCAAAAGGAAGAGCTGGTGCAGTGTCTCCAGGAACAATTGATCGGTGGTCGCTTGAGACAGGCTGAAATGGAAGCGCTCATTCGAGACTTGAAAACTCAGCTCCAGGACGCTGAAGAAGTATACCTCTAGTACGATTCATGCACTGAAACCTTGAAGACACAAACTCAATCCTTGCAGGACAAAAAGCGATTGCGCGAAACTCCACCGGACAGTAATGTGGCCAGCCTGCAAGAGGACCTAATCGCTGTGAAACTGCGAGAAGCTGAGGCTACTCTAGCTCTCAAAGAACTCAGACCGAGAATCTCAGAACTTAGCGCCCAGTGGCTGAAACACTTACAAGTAGAAAGTGTCTATATAAGCCGCTTGCTGCGATTTGCACTAAAAGAACACATTCCCCTAATAGGACCATCATTCTGACAATAACGTGGCAGCTAACGAGGTTACAGCGTCGAAGAAGCTGCTTTTCTGGGAGAACAATAAAGCAGCCAACAGTAAAGCTGATGAAGATCTAATGACCAGTAAACTCCGCGAAATGGAAGCCATTACCGAAGTCCGCGAGCTACGACTGCGTGTCATGGAACTTGAAACACAGGCACGAAACACTCGTAGATTATTGTAAAAAAGCAATCAAATTTAACGGTGGTACGCCTTGTAGAATCAAGTACTTATGAACCAACTGAAACGACAAGACGACGAAATCAAGTCCCTGCGTGATAGGCTGGAAACTGCCGACAGAACCGAGAAGGAGTACCAGTTAAAGATTAAGGACCACGAACGGAAGTACATCGATCTAGAAGTGAAGGTGAAATCGCTTTACTAACAACTCTTACGAGCTAAAAGTCGCCATCTTGCTTGAGGAACGCTTTACTTTAGGAAAGCTAGCAAGATATTGGCTTGCAGCAGCCACCTAGTTGTTATATTACGCAACGTAACGCGTTTTTTTTCTCGTTTCGAACAGATGCGAGAAGACCTAATGCTGGCTAGGATCCGCGATGCAGAAAACTCGCAGCAGGTGGCCGAACTCATGCAGAAAATCTCACAACTTCAAGTCAAAGTAAATATTTACCTTCTCTGAGATGCTTTTCGACTAACTTAGTTAATAAAATTTAATTGATGTTTATTAGAATGAGGAGATCATAACTGAAGGAGAGATCAGCCTCACCGATGACACGGACAAAACCAGAGAGCTCCAGGACAAAATAGCAGAATTGACTGCCGAGGTATGAAGAAGCTATTCAATCTTCAGCACATTCTCGTCGTTGCAACTGACATGCGCTAATTTGTGTTAGATCCAACGACTGGAGCACATCAACCAGAAGCTTGCGGGCACAAACCCGAAGTCAATCGTAACAATGTACTGTCACACCGACCAATCTGATGAAGACGAAGACATCAGCAAGCTGCGACTGCAGCTACTCCCCGACATGAACCCCGAATCCTAACGCTACTCAAGTCCTCAAAATACTAAAACTATCTGCACTCGTATTCCAATAACTAGGCTTGATTCTATTCACTGATAGCTTTTATGTACAAACAAAAAAATGTTTTATTTCACCTACGGAATATATCGATCTTGTGTTCTCCATTTCCCCCCTCAGCTGTGATGATGTAATGTTACTGAAACCTTCATTAAAAAGTGAAATAAAAGTGAGAGCCACAAAAGATTTTTATTTGTGGACGTGACGGGCCTCGATCCGATACAATCAAAAGGTGTTCAACTCTAGGCCTTCCTGGCGGGCTTGGTCTTCTTGGCCGCACGGGGCTTGTCGGCGCGGATGATGGCGGAGGCACGCTTCAGGGCGGCGGTCCTGCAATCCTTGCGGTAACTGCCACGGACGATGGTCTTGTACAGCTTGGAGAGAGCCCGGCGGGGACCGTACTTCAGGTGGGTCTTGACGAGCAACTGACGGGGCTTTTGCTAAAGAAACACACACAGGCCATGAGTAACGCAGTACATTTTTCATAAGGTTCATTTGCATTGAAAGAGGTATCAGGTTCAAGTTGTCGACAGAATCATTCAGCGATCTTGGTGAAAACATCATGTTGGCACTGCAGAGGCTACGACCAACAACAACATAAACTTACGACTTTGCGGCTGCTCTTCTGAACCACGACGAATCCCTGTTTGTCCTTGTGGGGGAGAACTCCAATAGCATTCTTGTGGACCAGTGAACTGTATTTAAGGCTGTTCCTGTTGGTCAGGTGGAGGGGTTCCTGCACGAGAAAAGCAGCGTTCAGCATGGAAAACCACATGCGACTTGCACTTTCGATAACACAACAATAGAATAATCAGCAAACAGGTTGTAAACATTATCAATTCAGCGATCTTGGTGTAAAACCATCATGTTACATTTTTTAACAAGGTCAAATAACCGTTGATTCATGTCAGTACCGTGTTGAAGGGCTGCTTGACAGTCCTCTTCTTCAACAGGAAGGCGCTGTTGTTGCGCACAATGAGCCACTGCAAATCGGACGACATTTCCAAGTTTCTGTAATGACAACAGGCATTAATCTTTGGAAAAACAGCAAAACTGAGGGATCTAAGACAAAACACGTGGTATTTTACCTATGTGTGCCGGACTACCGGACAACTTATCGAGCAGGAAAAGTATGGCTGAAAGAAGAAGGAATAGCAAGCGTCGTCCTGGTGTTAACCAGTGCAACTTCCCTAAACACACTCCAATACAAAGTAACAACATTTCTTTTATTAACTTATTAATACTATTTTAATAATCCATAATTTTCAATTAACTCAAATTTCCTGTAAATTTATTTTAGGGTTTAGCTCTAAAATTAATTAATTTAAATTAAAGTAAGGTGAATAGTTCAGGATACTATTGCTAGGGGGCGCTAGAGGATTCGATCAATTTCTAACTCGCAAAGTTTCAGATATTATCGAGCTGTTTTCAACCTTGAAGCGATAACGTCTTCTTCGCTTTTTTTACTTTTCAGCCTCGTAATACTGAGCAACGTAAGAGATGTTGACTATTTCAGTTATCTGCCAACAATACTAATGGACTGGATACTTGCAGCGCTTGCAGTTGTTGCCCGCCTCAACGGTTTTATGTTCGACGTCCTTTACGTGAAGTTAACTTGCAAGTGAATGTTATCAACATTTCGACCTCGAGAAATATGCTGGACGCTGAATCCCATGGCCGTTATTCGCACAAACCGCAGTTGTAAGTATTTTCTGTTTCCAGTATAGGATCCACTCGTTTACTCGTACGACGGAAGTGTCTCTCGCAATCGGGTTTGTTTTGATAGCGGGGAAGAATTAGGGCCGTCGTAACAGTTTTACGACATGCATCCCTCTTGTGATACCGTCCCTTTATCATATGTGTAAATTTAACCTCAATAACTCAAGTGGAAGCATCATCCAGGTATAACCAGATTGCTCGCAGCCGGCTTATCTCGAGCTTTGGCTCGAGACCTTCGGGGCTCACGGGCAAACCGTATAAACGTCACGGCGTAACTTTATTGCATCACAGTGTTTACCGTAATCACTTTAGGACAATCTTATCTCTGGTTTCCATTCAATTTTCCTGGTTGTGAAAAAGAAGAGTGATGGGAGAGTCAGCAAGTTGCGGACCCCCTTCAGTTTCCTTTTTGAAAAAGCATATGTGATCTGTTGCGTCTCATCTCGCCATCTCAGTGAGGCTCCGGACAGAGCAGGTGCTAAACGTGCAACCGTCCTCCCGAATCACCTAAATGTCCGGACTTTGTAAATAAATAAGTACCAAATTCCTGTGTTGTTGACCTTGGATGACCCTGGGAAGAAGTGGATGACCCGCCCGTGAGACCTCCTATCTCGGTACAGGAAATTTATTTCATTATCTCCGGTTTTACTTGAAAATGTGGATACGCACTCTTTTACCGAGGTAGCCAAGGATGAGTGGTTAACCTAACTTAATTTTTTTTTAAAATCTTGACATCGTAATTTGGTAAAGCGAATTGGTTACCAACTTATGAATTGAACATGCGGAAAGATATCGCGTGATTTTTTGTGGGGTAAGAAAAGCCGATTGGTTAATGAGCGGTCACGTGAGTCGAGTGGAAGCACTGTCAGTTTGGCGCATCTCAACGCTGAGTCTTTCTTCTTCTTGTCGAACACCCAACTGGGCCGCTTGACGTCATCGACCAACTTAGCCCAACGGAACGTACACACTCGAGTGAAGGGAGACGAAAATAAAACTGGAAAGAAGAAGGAAAATACAAATTATAGGGTTTTTTTTAATATAAAGAAAACGCCATCTACTGGACAACGGAGGAAACTCGTATATCGAAATATATTTATATAAATCGAGATTCGATACCAATCAGGTAGAAGATTTCTGCGGTTAAGGGGAATTTTAAACAAGTAAGTGGAACGCCATCTAGCGGAGAAATTGTGAAACAGTTTCCCGGGGTCTCCCTCCCCCCGCACCTCACCATCTTAGGCCTAAATGAAGTCACCCTGTTTGGTAAATAGTTCCCAGAAGAATGGGGGGAAGCCCGCACTCTGGCGAAATTCTTATGACAAGTTCCGCAGAGAAATTTTGACTTCAAAATATTGCGTCATTTTTTTTCTTCTTTCACCGTTCGGAAAAGTTTGCCAATTTTGCGGGAAACTATAGTCATCTCATAACACTTGATTAGAAACAAATAATTATATTATCTTTCCGAAAAATAATCCGGTCAAATCGCGTTTAAGTTTAATTACGTGCAGTTCGTGTCAAATGTTAAAAATTTACTTTAACATGGGGAGCGATAAAAAAATCTATTGAATTCAAAAATAATTAATTATGTTTTGTTTAATTTAATTTTGTCATTGGTTGTCCTTTTTTTACTATCATTCGTCAAAGAAAAGAACTTTTTTTCCCCGATCTCGTGCGTGAAGGGATGTATCGGACGTGTTCAAAAGGAAGTAGACCAATGTTGTTCATGTCAGTTGTAACGTGGAGTGCGACCGGTTG